>CAIGQW010018594.1:671906-684655 GCA_903798125.1 Danio choprae
TATAAGGTACAATGGTCCTCATTGCACTTTGATTTTAGTCGAATTCTAACCAAACGTTCTAATCTGTATCAGTTTAAACATAAGAAATTAGAATTCTTTTAAAGTGCAATTTTAATGAAATAAACAAATGTAAACGTTTGAAATACATAATATATAAACAAACAAACAAAAAGTTTCGTCTTCATCACACAGGTTCTCTCACCTCTTGGCTCTGTCTCCTCAGTGTTTTCTCACTCTGATACCTCTCCAGCAGTTCTTCCCTCTCCCCTTTCTCTTTCTCTGATGTCTCCTCTCTTTCTCTCAGCTGAGCCCTGCAGCTCGCCAACCCTTCTAGAACCCAGACAAGGATGGGCAGCAAGGACTCCACCACACCAGCTCCATGAGTCTCCACCACTGACTAAAAAGACAAAATAGTTTGAATTTTATTTGTTTCCTTTGTGATTGGATTGGTGTTTGGACTGGTGTTAAAAACTTAGCAAAACATCAACTCATGTCCTTTACTGAGGGGATGATGAAAAAAAAATCCTTAAAAATTTGACATTAATCTTTATAAGTTGTGCATGTAATAATGTGCTCTCTGATTGGTTACCTGTAACTCCGAATACAGCCTCCCCGCCTCCTCGCTCACAATATCTGGATCCAGCTCCAGTTCTCCACTTCCACAAAAACTTTCACCACAATCCATTTTTCAAAGATTTCCAAACTCTGTTTAGCTTACAGTATTTAATGTACCTGTGATCTGAATCTACACCCCAGTTTTGCAGTTGTTCGGACTACTCAACCCAAACCACTTCCTTAAACCTTAAAATGGTTTTAATGTATACCAAAAGTGTTGAAATAGCAATAATGTGTTAGTGACGGTGTCTAATAAGCATCTCATCCTGTTCTTGTAAACAGCTACCTCAGAAACAAACCCATTTTCATTAGCTGAAATGTATTTCCAGTTAATTCCCACTCTTTAACGGTTCCAGATTTTTGTCTCATGTTCATTCTCAAAAATAAACTGACAAATCAGAGTTAGTCAGCACTGTTAATGTCTGGAGTTCTGATGTCCATTCTGAAGGGGAAAAAAATAAAAGAGAGTAGTTGAGTTGTAACATGCATCTAAACCACTTTAAACAGCAACTTATTACCCCATACTGGCTGCAAGACTATTGGTATATTTGTAGGTTAATTTTTATTAATTACATGTCATAATATAGAACATTTTATTTAACCAAAACAGTTAAACTACTTGCACAACCTAAAATATTTTTTGCAATACATTTACTCCTTGATCAACACACACACACACACACACACACGCACACACACGCACAAACACGCACAAACACAATTCTGTCAATAATCAAGAATATCATGTTATTGTATCTTGTACCAAGAAAAGTCGAGTCACATACTGTAACTTACACATGTACACACATACACATATTTATAAAAAAAACACTCTTTTGAAACTCATAAACAATCAGAAAAACAAAAAAACTCTGAGACCCAAAGGAGAGTATAAACGTATAGAATATAAATATAAAACACAAGAATAAACAATTATATTCATCAGAAAGTTAAAAAAAACTGCGTGACTTCGGCAAACACCTTGAACGTCTACTAACGCTGGATTTTAACGGCAAACATTAAACCACAAGACGAATATAACTAATTTACCAACTCACCTTTAAATATTACATTGGCTCGGAAATCACATCTATGTCTCCATGTTGATTAAATACAAGTCCTTCGCTTTGAAAACGATATCAATTACTTTAAACCATAGACACTTTAAACCGGGTTAAAGAAGGAGGCGTGGTTAGAGCTATAGTAGCGGAGTGACATAAGTTTGGACCTATCGAACAGAAAAATGCTCAGTAAGAACCAATCATTATAGAAAAGAGGCGGGCGATGGGCGGCGTTTCTCCGACGAGAAATGAAAACTTTCCTGAAACTTGAACATTGACACGTGATTACCCAGGCTCATCATATGACTTCGGGGCAAAAATACACCTAGCGTAATACTTAGAATTTGCATTCTTGTGTGTTCCCTAAAGTTTTTAAGAAAACAAAGGTCGATAGTTTTTATTCGATACCGAATTTATTACCTTCAGTTTACGTGCAACATAATAGTGCAACATAATAGTGCAACAATCTACGGTGCATCTGCTACTATCAGATTTCACCACATGCTCGACAGGGTAAAGGAAACCGAAAGAGATCTGCTCTTGGCACCAAATCAAGATAAGAATGAAATACACATTCGATTCGATCCAGACAGTAGGCTACATTGAGGCTACATCGATCCAGACATAGGCCAAACTTACCTTTTATAGACCCTACGTCAATATAACACTTCAACAGTGTCTTAATTTTGAAATTATTTTTGGAATTTATATTAAACCGAAGTAAAATATGAATATTAATAACATACAATATTTTTGTCATGATATTTTCTCTTTTTTATTTATTTCTAGACTAAATTATTCAAAAAGTAGAATGGGTTAGCATGCATCCTTTTTTATTAAAAAAGTTAAAAGTACACTGGTCACTGGTGTGATGCATATGTTTCAACAAACAAACATGTAGACTGCTGAATTGTGTCATATCACTCAGCTCATACTATCATCTGTTTATGCAGAGGTTGATATTAATTCCTAGCTGTGTTTTCTTTGACATAATAGCTTAAAATACAACACAATACATCTGTTCCTTTTGTTAAGTTAATTATAATTTAACATTTATCCACAACAAATCTCGTGAGCAAAATAGGTTAATGATGGGTTTATATTAGACCGCTCACTGTATCCGTGTAGGTAAAATAAACCTCCACTCATTAAGTAAAAAATATTTAACTAGGCATCTACTTTGTTTGTTAAAATCATTTTTTTTGACAAATTAAGCATTATTATATAGCTCTTGTTCAGCGTACATAATGCTGTGTGTTTGTCAGTGTGTGTATGTGAGAGCTGTACATCAGAGCACAGCTCATTAATATTCATGACCAACCCAAATATGGACCTTCTGAGTCAAGGGGTATGTTATGGAGTAATAAATAAGCATATGTAATTGTTTCTGGAGAATTTTTTACATACCTAAGCCATATACCAAGTATGTACAGTTTTGATTTTTTTTCTTTTTTAAATATTTCCCAAATGATGTTTAACAGAGCAAGGAAAGTTTCACAGTTTGTCTGATAATATTTTTTTATTCTGGAGGAAGTCTTATTTGTTTTATTTCGGCTAGAATAAAAGCAGTTTTTAATTTTTACCATTTTACCCATTGTTACCATTATAACCATTTTAAGGTCAAAATTATTAGCCCTAAACTATATATTTTTTTGCGATTTTCTACAGAACAAAGCATCGTTATACAATAACTTGCCTAATAACCCTATCTTGCCTAGTTAACCTAATTTACCTAGTTAAGCCTTTAAATGTTACTTTAAGCTGTATAGAAGTGTCTTGAAAAATATCTAGCATTAAAATATTATTTACTGTCATCATGGCAAATATAAAATAAATCAGTTATTAGAAATGAGTTATTAAAACTATTATGTTTAGAAATGTGTTGAAAAAATCTCTCCCTTAAACAGAAATTGGGGAAAAAAATAAACGGGGGCTAATAATTCAGGGAGTTTAAAAATTCTGACTTGAACTGTAGATATCAGACATAGTATCAGATAACAATATAACTTATTATTATTATTATTACTATTATTATTATTATTACATTTTTAAAACACAATTTAATATGTTTAACCATTTTGGTTATTTGAGATACAGGCAACGTAGTACCTTTGTGTCATTAACCTGATGTATTTACACATGCACACAGGGATAATGTTAAATGATGCTAATTGAAAAAAATATATATATAATAGTTTTAAATGCAGAATTGTATTAAGCTTGTTAAAAATTTAAATTATTTATTAAAACTGACGCAATGCTCCTCAGCTCTCTTTGCTCTCTTTGATGATGCGGTTGGAGGACATGTTATCAGAGCAGTGATCATCTCGATGTAATATCTTGTATAGCCTATCAAACATGTTCTGAACTGTGGTGGAAAAGATTGCAAAAAGATCACCATTTTAATATTCTGTTTTTATTTGACATTTTAATAATATATAAGCACAACAACAGCCTGTTTAGGTTTATTAGATGTAAATGAATCATTTTAGTCAGTGAAAATCAGGGAATTTAACATTTAGCTTGAAACCCTGGGCGTCTCAGGCCCCGTTTACACTAATACCTTTTAGTTTTAAAACGCATAAGTTTTGCTACGGTTATGCCTTCTGTCCACACTACCCCAGAGTTTTCGAGCCTGAAAACTGACCTTTTTTTAAAATGCTGAAGAGGCCGTTTTCAATTTAAAACCCTGCTGCTCCGTGTCATTGTGGATGGGGGAAAATGGACACATCTGAAAATGGAGACGTGGCTGCAGAGATTCGCCTATCTGATTGTTGCTTTTTTTCTAAATATTAGGCTAGTACACAAAGTTCAGACTTCGCAAGTTTGATATGGAAAGGAGGACACGTCAGGTAAATCTTCAAAGGGAACAGTATACTTTATAACTTCATTCACATCACCCTGGCTACGTTGTTTACCTATCTTAACAATAAAATGAAAACATGATATAAGGAACTGCCTATTTTCATTTTGATATTAACTTAACAGACACTAAAAATGTTAAGGCATCGTGTAGCTACATATGACCGTCATCTTCACTGTATGCATATTTATAACAAAATGGAGCCTATAACATAACTGCCTCCTTTCATTTTCGTTGAAAAATACAAAACATACCCTCTCTTTTGCTGAATATTATTTTTAATAATCGATAATGGCCATTATAAAAATATAACATACAATAGGTTTATACAATATACGCAAGCAATCAGTCAAATGTGCAGAATCAGTGTATGTGGTTACATAAATTAATATTTTAACTTGTCTTTGCGCTCAGCCAAAACACATTACCTTAGAACAAGTAATAGATTCAAAAGACCAAAGAGTCGTTTTTTTTGTTCTAAAACGCCATTTTGAAACGAAAACATATTCGTGTAAACGGTTCGCCATGCTGGAAAGGATCAGACTGTGCAAAAGTGTATAGAAGCACCTCAATGGGCTGTATGCACAGCTAGTGTTTTTCAGCCAATGATGAACTTCTGGTGAAAGGTTTATGTGACTATTTTCAATTTCATAAGGTTCCTTTTACATCATCGATGTTGTAATGTACAGGTATGTGCCAAAAAAAATTTATATCGAGGCAAAATTCCATATATTTAAATAATTTGTGAAACTTGTGCGTTATATTAGTTCACTACACACAAAGTGAAATATTTTAACCGTTATTATATTCGTTTGTTTCAATTTTAATGATTATAGATTAAAGATGAAAAAATCCCTAATCCAGTATTTCACAAAATTAGAATATTTCATTTGACCAATAAAAAAAGGACCTTAAACACATGTTGGCCTACTGAAAAGTGTTAATGTACTGTTTTATGTCCTCAGTACTTTGTTGGGCCTCCTTTTGCACTAATTACAGCATCAAGGCAGCGTGGCATGGAGGCGATCAGCCTTTGACACAGTTGAGTTGTTATGGTAGCCCAAGTTGATTTGATATTGGCCTTCAGCTTGTCTGCATTTCGGGGTCTCTGTTCCTTCATCTTCGTTTTGACAATAGCAATGGGGTTTAACAGGGGGTGTTTTCAGTCAGTTTCCTGGCCAATTAAGAACAGGGATAACATGGTCCTTAAACCAGGTACTGGTAGCCTTGGCACTGTGTGCAGGTGCCAAGTCCTGCTGGAAAATAAAATCATCCTCTCCAAAAAGCTTGTCGGCAACAGGAAGCATAAAGTGCTCTAAAATGTCCTGGTATAGAGCTGCGTTGACTGTGGACTTGATAAAAGTCAATGGACCCACACCAGCATATGACATGGCTCTCCAAACCATCACTGACTGTGGAAACTTCACACTGGACATTAAGCAGCTTGACTTTTGTGTCTCTCCGATCTTCCTCCAGATCTTGATTTCCAAATGAAATACAAAATTTGCTTTCATCTGAAAAGAGGACTTGGGACAACTGGGCAACAGACCAGTACTTTTTCTCTTTAGCCCAGCACAGATGCTTCTAACATAATTTTTGGTTTGTGAGTGGCTTGACACATGGAATTCCACATCTGTAACCCATGTCATGCAGACGTCTGTATGTGGTGGTTCTTGATGCTCTGACACCAGCCTCAGCACCCTGGCTTGACAATCCTCATACTTGTGCATCTTTTCCAGCCATATTTTCCCTTCCTCTTAACACTCTATTAATATACTTAGATATTGCACTCTTTGAGCATCCAGCTTCTTTTGCAATTGCCTTTTGAGACTTTTCCTCCTTATGGAGGGTTCCAATGATGGTCTTCTGCACAATCGTCAAGTCAGAAGTCTATCCCAGGATTCTGATGCCTACTAGGCCAGACTGAGACAATTTCAAGGCTTTGCATTAATTAGCGGACTAGATTGAGACACAGGGAGCCTACAGTGTTGAACTTTGTTATGATATTCAAATTTTGTGAATTTGAGTTTTTTTCATCTTTAATCCATAATCCATGAACCGCAACCTTATTGTGGTGGAGGGGTTTGAGTGCCTGAGTGATACTAAGAGCTATGTTGTCAGGGGCTAATGCCCCTGGTAGGGTCTCCCAAGGCAAAAAGGTCTTGGGTGACAGGTCAGACTAAGTGCGGTTCAAAAACCCCTTATGAGTGAAAGAAGATTGAGGACCGTGACGTCGCCTGGTATGGCGCAGCCGGGGCCCTATCCTGGAGCCAGGCCTGGGGTTGGGGCTCGTATGCGAGCGCCTAGTGGCCAGGTTTTTTCCCACAGAACCCGGCCGGGCTTAGCCCGAAGGAGCGATGTGGGACCATCCTCCTGCAGGCCCACCACCTGCAGGGGGAGCCGTTAGGGGCCGGTGCATTGTGGAACAGGTGGTGGTCGAAGGTTAGGACCAAGACAACTCGATCATCAGGCACAGAAACTGGCTCTTGGGACATGGAATGTCACCTCACTGGGAGGGAAGGAGCCCAAGCTTGTGAGGGAGGTGGAACGGTACCGACTAGAGATAGTTGGGCTCACCTCCATGCATAGCTGGGGTTCTGGAACTCAACTTCTTGAGAAAGGCTGGATTTTCTTCTACTCTGGAGTTGCTCATGGTGAGAGGTGGCGGGCTGGTGTGGGCTTGCTTATAGCTCCCCAACTTAGCCGCCGTGTGTTGGAGTTTTCCTCGGTGAACGAGAGGGTCGCCTCCCTGCGCCTTCGGGTCAGAGATAGGTCTCTCACTGTGGTTTGTGCCTACGGGCCAAACACCAGTACAGAGTACCCGGACTTCCTGATCTGAATCCGAGTGGTGTTTTGTTATTGGACTTCTGTGCTAATCAGAGTTTGTCCATAACAAACACCATGTTTGAGCATAAGGGTGTCCATCAGTGCACATGGCACCAGGACACCCTAGGGCGGAGGTCAATGATCGACTTTGTGGTTGTATCATCTGATCTCCGACCGTATGTCTTGGACACTTGGGTAAAGAGAGGGGCAGAGCTGTCAACTGATCACCACCTGGTGATGAGTTGGATTCGCTGGCAGGGGGAAAGCTGGACAGACCTGGTAGGCCCAAGCGTATTGTAAGGGTCCTCTGGGAACGTCTGACTGAACCTCAAGTCAGAGGGATTTTCAACTCTCACCTCTGGATAAGCTTTGACCAGATCCCGAGGGAGGCTGGAGACATTGAGACCGAGTGGTCCATTGAGACCGAGTGGTCCGAAGTTCTCTGACTCCATTGTTAACGCGGCCGTAAGGAGCTGTGGCCGTAAGGTCTGTGGTGCCTGTCGGGGTGGCAATCCACGAACCCGGTGGTGACCAGCGGAAGTAAGGGATGCCGTCAAGCTGAAGAAGGAGTCCTACAGGGCGTGGTTGGCTTGCAGGACTCCTGAGGCAGCTGATGGGTATCAACGGGCCAAGCGTGCTGCAGCCCGGGCGGTTGCGGAAGCAAAAACTCGGGCCTGGGAAGAGTTCGGGGAGACCATGGAGGAAGACTATCGGTCGGCCCCAAAGAAATTCTGGCAAACTGTCTGGCGCCTCAGGATGGGAAAGCAGCTCCACATCAACACTGTTTACAGCGGAAGTGGAGAGCTGTTGACATCGACTGGGGATGTTGTTGGATGGTGGAAGGAATACTTTGAGGATCTCCTTAACCCCACCGACATGTCTTTCATTGAGAAAGCAGAGACTGGGGATGCAGGGGTGGACTCACCCATCACACAAGCTGAGGTCACTGAGGTAGTTTGTAAACTCCGCAGTGGCAAAGCAGCGGGTGTAGATGAGATTCACCCTGTGTATCTTAGATCTCTGGATGTTGTGGGGCTGTCTTGGCTGACACGTCTCTACAATATCGCATGGAGGTCGGGGACTGTACCTCTGGACTGGGCAACTGGAGTGGTGGTGGTTCCCATTTTTAAGAAGGGGGACGGGGGGTGTGCTCCAACTGTAGCGGGATCACACTTCTCAGCCTCCCAGGGAAAGCCTATGCCAGGGTACTGGAAAGGAGGATCTGGCCGATGGTTGAACCTAGGATCCAGGAGGAACAATGCGGTTTTGGTCCGGGCTGTGGTACACTGGACCAGCTCTATACCCTCACCAGGGTGCTCGAGGGTTTGTGGGAGTATGCCCAACCAGTTCACATGTGTTTTGTAGACTTGGAGAAGGCATTCGACCGTGTCCCTCGTGGCACTCTGTGGAGGGTGCTCTGGGAGTATGGGGTCAGAGGCGCTCTGTTAAAGTCTGTGTCGTCACTGTATGAACAGAGTAGGAGTTTGGTTCGCATTGCCGACAATAAGTCAGACTTGTTTTCAGTGCACGATGGACTCCGGCAGGGCTGCCCTTTGTCACCAGTTCTGTTCATAATTTTTATAGACAGGATTTCAAAGCAGTCTTGGGCTGGAGGGGGTCCAGTTAGGGGACCACAGGATTTCATCTCTGTTATTTGCAGACGATGTGGTTCTGTTGGCTTCATCAAACTGGGGCGGTTTGCATGCACTGGGGCGGTTTGCTGCCGTGTGTGACGTGGCTAGGATGGGAATCAGCACCTCCAAGGCCATGGTACTCCACCGGAAAAAGGTGGTTTGCCATCTCCAGGTTGGAGGAAAGTCCTTACCCCAGGCGGAGGAGTTCAAGTATCTTGGGGTTTTTTTCACGAGTGAGGGAAGGATGGAACATGAGATTGACAGGCGGATTGGTGCAGCGGCAGCAGTTATGCGGTCGATGTACCGGTCCGTTGTGGTAAAGAAGGAGCTGAGCTGAAAGGCAAAGCTCTCGATTTACCAGTCAATCTACATTTCTACTCTCACCTATGGTCATGAGCTTTGGGTCATGACTGGAAGGACAAGATCTTGGATACAGGCGGCCAAAATGAGTTTCCTTTACAGGGTGGCAGAGCGCACCCTTATAGATAGGGTGGGAGCTCTGTCACCCGGGAGGAGCTCGGAGTAGAGTCACTGCTCCTCCACATCGAGAGAAGTCAGCTGAGGTGGCTCGGGCATCTGTTTCGGATGCCTCCTGGACGCCTACCTAGGGAGGTGTTCCAGGCATGTCCCACCGGGAGGAGGCCTTGGGGAAGACCCAGGACACGCTGGAGGGACTATGTCTCTCAGTTGCCCTGGGAACGCCTCGGGATCCCCCCGGAGGAGCTGGAGGAAGTGTCTGGGGAGAGGGAAGTCTGGGGTTCTCTCCTAAGACTGCTGCCCCCGCGACCCGGCCCCGGAAAAGCAGTCGAAAATGAATGAATGAATGAATAATCCATAATCATTAAAACTGAAACAAATAAAGGCTTGAAATATTTCACTTTGTGTGTAGTGAACTATTATAACACACAATTTAACTTTTTAAAAAACAAAATTTTGAAATAAATGGACTTTTCCTCAATATAATTTTTTTTTGGCACATACCTGTGCCAAAAAATTAGAATTGAATAAATTGAATTCAAATATAATCAGTTAAATGGACTTAAGCATCTATTAGTTTGTTTTAAGCGTAAAAAAAAATGTTTAAACGTTTAAATGCAGGCACCGTCATTAGCAGCAGGCTAGCTCAGAAACTCTGAAAATACTGAAATATTGAAAATACTAGGGTAAAATTAATTTCCAAATTTTACAGACATGGCACGGAAAAATAGAATTTAATGTTTCTTGTGTGGTCTGATACCCACTTTATATCGTATCTCAGCCAGGCAGTGAAGATCACTGTTTTTAAAAGAAATTAGTTCTTAAACGCAGCGATTTTGTATGGGATGACATTTTACAGGAAGCCCTGGGGCTGGCTGACCCTCCCCTCTTCCTCGACGGCCTGCACTCACATTGCATCCGAGCCAGAGCACGCTTTAGTCAATGATGCAACTGTTCAGTTTAACAGGAAGAGAAGCGCTCTCGCTCAGTACAGTGAAGATTGCTTTAGTTATATTGTTTTGTATTATTTTTTGTCGTTTGGGATGCAGTGACAGTCAAATATTTAGCTGAACAGATCCACAACTTTTGACGCTTATAAGTTATCATAAATGTCCTCGTGCTGCAGGTATTAGGAGGTTTGCTGAAGGTGCAGCTGTTGTGCAAGGAGGGGTTTGTGTCTTTAATAAACTATGACAGTTTGCATTCATTGAAAAGTAAGAATGATTAATAAATCCATATGTCTTCAGTTTCTGACTCAGGCACGCTTTGCACTCACACTACAAGCGTACCGCACCAAAGCCCAACCGAACCGGCTCTGGCACACCTCTTCCAACCGGGCCAGGGCCAGCCAACTGAACTGCGCCTGAGCCCGATTCGGATAGCATAGTGTGTGTAAACCCTAAAAGTCCTTGTGCATATACCACATTACAGCTCTCTCAGAGCTCTCATGTAATTGGCTAAAACAGGGGAGACCAACCCTGTTCCTGGAGATCTACCATCCTGCAGATTTCAGTTGCAATACATATCAAACACACCTGCCTGTAATTATCAAGTGTTGTTCAGGTCCAAATTAATTGGCTCAGTTGTGTTTGTCAAGGTTGGAGCTGAAATCTGTAGGATGGTAGATCTTCAGGAAGAGGGTTGAGCAAACTCCCTGGGGTAAAAGGTATGAGTGACCTGTTTGCTGCCAGAAAAGTCTCAAAGAACTGGCATAGCAACCTTATTTAAACAGATTCCTCCACCAAGTTCTAGTAATATTATTGACACTCCTTGTTGACATAGACTTAAAGTTTTGAACACTAAACTGTTACTGTTGAAGGAAAGAACCAATAATTCTCTTAAGCTTAATGACATTTTACATCTTTTTCAACTCCCCCAAAAATAAATAGAACAAACCTGAATTGGTCAAATAATATTCACAGGTGCCTAAAAATAACACTAAGTCTAATAATTCATGTATTTGTACATAGCATACGTTAATGAAGAAGGGTATATATAATTTAAAACTAATTATTTTACACATTGATCATTGGTACCTTTGGTGTTAAATGTACACTCTTCGCCTCTGGTCAGTGACAGAGTTGAAGGGAGGATGATCACCATCTGCAAAAATCCACCCTGTTTATTCTGAGTGTGTAAGTACTAAAAAGAAAATTAAGGACTTGATTAAATCAAATAAAGGTCTTATCTTTCCCTATTTATTGCCTGAAGTTTTCTTAGTTTTTTTTATAGTTATAGTTTTTATATTGTTTTCCAGCACTTGTGCCGCCCAAACAGTTTCCTCCTAGGTGGAAGTTTGACAACAAAAAATATAAGTGAACAAGTATATCTTTACTTAATATTTTGCACATTGATCCAGAAATAAAGTTGAATAGCCCTAACTAGACTGTTTTAATGAAAATGGAATATAATTAAGCATTTTTTGTCTTTTATGTGCATTAATTTGTGTCTATGAGTAGACCAACAACTCTATCATGTCACATATGATTTTTATGTCACGTTACATGTTAATTTAAATTCTAAGCCAGTGTTTTCTTAATTTCTTGTATTGGGAGCATGCTTATTATTCATTCATTCATTCATTTTCTTTTCGGCTTAGTCCCTTTATTAATCCGGGGTCGCCACAGCGGAATGAAACGCCAACTTATCCAGCATATGTTTTACGTAGCGGATGCCCTTCCAGCTGCAACCCATCTCTGGGAAACATCCATACACACCCATTCACACTCATACACTATGGACAATTTAGCTTACCCAATTCACCTGTACCGCATGTCTTTGGACTTGTGGGGGAAACCGGAGCACCCGGAGGAAACCCACGCCAACACGGGGAGAACATGCAAACTCCACACAGAAACGCCAACTGACCCAGCCGAGGCTCGAACCAGCGACCTTCTTGGTGTGAGGCGAACGTGCTATCCACTGCGCCACCGTGAGGCCCATGCTTATTATTTTTGTGCATATTACATTCAGGGTAATTTCTGGGAACTTAAGAGGAAATTAATTTACAAGGTTTTTAATTTAATTGGTTGCCATAGAAATCTTATTAATGTATTTTATGGAAAATGTATAGTAATTATATTTTAATGTAGTAACATAAATTAAAATATTCAAACAAAGTTTATCATTATTTTAAATGCAACTGGTTTGCAATTAAATTGAACATAACAAGAAAAAGTTATACACATTTAATTTGTTAATAATCTCTTTAGTTGTAATTATTTTCTTTCTTTCTTTCTTTCTTTCTTTCTTTCTTTCTTTCTTTCTTTCTTT
>CAIGQW010018594.1:701097-722853 GCA_903798125.1 Danio choprae
TTTTCAAGACTGTAATTGTTAGATGTAGCAGATTGTTCAGGTATGATTTATGGTTTTAGAGGTGTAATTTGCCATTTCTTAAAACTGATTAAATATAATTTGTGGAATGGATGCATTTAATGGATGCACCCTATGGTTTGCACCAGTCGTAGCACACGTAGTCATTGCTACAGCATTGCTACACCTGTGTCTCAGGAGATGAGCGCCTTATCTAAAGGGCCGGAATAATATAAGGGCTAGGTGGGGCTGAAGTCCCAGGGCCTGCAGAACAAGGGGGCCCTTAACTGACTGAAGAATTAATATGCGCTATGACGCTGGGAGCCCCCTCTTTGCCTCATGCTTTTTCTCATCCATAATGTGAAGTATTCTTTTCAGTTTGCTGCTGTTCAAAAACAAAATATAGCCCTGTTTTAGTCACCCAGAAGAGTGATCAGATGTCCCAATTTTCCCCTTATTTCGGCACTACCGCGAGAACAGTCCAGTCAAAGGTAGGCTAACGAAGCTCATCGTAGATCAAAAATTTTAATTCAATCAGTATTCATCATTGATTAACTTGTACATATAGAAGCTGAATGCATAACTGACACTAAGGTCGGATTAAGAACAGATTCTTGGATATGCTATAGCCCCAGGGCCCAATAGCTGCGTTTCAACTGTCGCACATAAAGCAAGCGAGCCAGGCCCAGTCGCATTACCACAGTCGGCCAAAGTGGGGATTCCTCAGGGCCAGCGGCAGGCCTGTTTCAGCCGCCAAATACCTTGGGCCAGAACGAGCCAGCTGGAGCTTCGGGCGGAGTGAAAGCAGAAAAGGAGTTTGTCAGCTCATGGTAAAGATAGTGTGCTGTCATTACACTAGTTTGCATGTGCCAAAAAAATTAATAAATAAGGAAAAGAAAAAACATAGCTACTGGTGAGTTTAAGATATTCCATAAAACACCTTACAGGCTAGGGGTCTTTTGCTTATGATCACCCTTATGTTCCCTTTTAAATGTAAGGGTGTTGCATGAAATAATAAAGTAGTTTTAATTTAATAAGTGATATTGTTTTTGCTGGGTTCTTGATGTTTCAATAATGCATAATAATCTTGACACCACATTAAAGACGCAGCAGCCAGTAACTTTCAGTTGTCGAGCGGTTTAGTCAAGTTTAAAAGGTGTGTTTGTGCATGAAACATGCGCGTTTAGATGCATGTATATGTGTGTGATAGATCGGGCAAAAAACGGTTGCTTCACTGCTTCTTCGATGCTGCGAGCGGCATTTCTTTTGGAGATTATACAAATACGAATACAACAGAAAGACATAAAACACAAATTACGTGTCCACTTTTGTAGGCTCAACACAATAGTGTCATATTAGATCTAGATAAAATAAACTACTGAAATCATTTAAAGAATACAAATATCAGACATAATAAAAACATTAAATAAATAAACCAATATAAAACAAAGAAAAGCTTTAACAATTTAGGTATATATAATACAAATAAACCGTTATAAGCCATTTTGAACTTTCATTTTACAAAGGCCTATCTGAAAAAAAGATTTTGAAAAAAGAAGCTGGCTGACTGGCTGCAGTTCTGGGGGACCGTGGGAAGCTACTCATGAGACTGGAGCTAGGGTTTTCCTCTAGAAGGCAGATTAAAAAACTGTATGGAAACAGTTGGGTATTGCTGTCTGTAAACAGCGGAAGATTATTGCTGTCTGGAAACAGCAGAAGGTTAAAAGAGTTGCCCCAGAAGTCTATGAGTAGCCTCCCAGTGTCCAGCTGCTGTCCATCTGCAGAGGGGTGATGGGCGGGACTCTCGTGGTCTCGTGGGTATCCGCCAGGACTCCCCCTTTCGGCTTTATGGGGCGATGGCTCATCGGCCGGAGGTGGCTCTCCGTCTGCGGTGGGCCGTGGCAAGCGCTCCCTGCAGGTGGAAGGTGTTGCTTGGCTGGTCACTGGGTCGGGACTGGCATTGACAAGATCTTCCTCCAGGAAGGCGGTGAGTAGAGATCTTTTACTCGCCAGTGTCCACTCCATATTTGCGACGATGTTGCCCCGAGGACCATCTTCGGACGATCGTGCTCTGCGAGAGATGATGGGCGTGCAGAGCACGTCGCCCGGATAGCTGATGACAGTCGCTCGATCATGGTCCTCAGGGCTGCTCTCCCCCTGCTCCAGCAGGAGGTGAAAACATAGGGGAAGGTGGATGGGATCCAGGGAAACACGAGGGAGGTTAAATAAAACACTGAGGGGAAAAGCAACTATAAAAAGAAAAACGGGGAAAAGCACGCTGCCACTTTTGGGTCCGGTATTATGTAACATCTTGCGGAAGGTAGACGATGACATGAGGAGGCGAACACGGGATATAATAACAAAACGGGTTTATTTAAACAAACACTTACGGGATACAAACACTGGATATAGGCAGATGGGACAAGGACGACAGTACAAGACAAACCAAAGAAACCAAAATACCGGACAACAATGGACACAGACGAAAGGGTATAAGTTCACAGAGGGATGATGAAACTAATCACACACAGGGGATGAAACACAGGTGACATGAATGAACACAAATGATGGCGGGAAAAGGACAAAGAAAGCACATGATCATAACAAAAAGCACATGGACAGGACAGAACACTGACAACTACAGCTGATCAAATCATTATTATACTGGTAAGTGATATTCTAAGTCGATCTCTCACTTTTGTATGTTGTAGTGCTGTATTTATACCATATAATTGTAGTGTATTGAGTGTGAGACGGGACTCGCAAACCAGGATTGTGTGTTGTGTTGGCAGAAAGAAAGAAGAAATGCCCGCATGTGTTTAGAATTTTTCCTTATCACTAACACAACAGCAATCTGGTAGTGATTGTGCTGCTTTTTTTGGGGTTAATTGTTGTGATATCTTGATTGTAACAGAGAAATACTGTAGACTGCAATAGAATAACACTCCATCGTTCGCCACGTCCGTGGTGCTTCCACTAAAGGTAACAATGTATGCACTCACTGCTTTCACGGTGCTTGTGTTAAGGATGTTTCTGCTAAGGTACCCGCTATCCTGAGCGCTGACGAGAGCATCGGAGATGTCGTCCTCCACGTGGGATCCTAAAGAGGGACTTCAGGAGCCTGTTCAAGACAGTTCGACACACCTCGCCCGCCACGCAGATCATCGTGTCTGGACCACTTCCTACTTACTGCTGAGGAAATTAAAGGTTCAGTAGACTTTTTGCTTTGAATAAATGGCTGAATAAATTAACATGTTGTAAAGAATTGAAGTTGCTCTTTGCCAATAACTGGAATCTTTTCTGGGAGTGTCCTAGGCTTTTCTCTCCTGATGGTCTGCACCTCAGCAGAGCTGCAGCTGAACTCCTGTCGGACAACATCTCCAGGATGCTTCGTTCTGTCTGACTAGTAAGTGAAATTCACATTTTAACCATATAGACTCTTGCTCATCACACTTTAATCACAGTTATGCATACCTGGCTAACCCCATAGAGACTGTGTCTGTTCCTCGTATTATTAGATCAAGAAATAAATTTACTATGTGCTCTAGAAAAAATCTATTAAGAGTCAAAAGCAGAAAAACTGCTATATAAAAATAGACATTTTATAAAGCTTGGTCTCCTAAACATCAGGTCACTAGCACCTAAAGCACTTATCATAAATGAAATAATAACAGACAATAATCTTAATGCACACTGTCTTACTGAAACCTGGCTGAAACAAAATGACTATATTAGTTTAAATGAAGCAACTCCTTCAGGATTCTTATATAAGCATGTGGCTCATCAGACTGGTCGTGGTGGTGGAGTTCCATCAATCTTTAGTAATATTCTTAATGTTAGTCAGAGAAACGGACTTATGTTTAACTCTTTTAAAGTATTGGCACTTAATGTTATGATTCCGAATATTATGAAAAAAACTATGTTATCTCTCGCTTTAATCACCATATATAGACCCCAAGGGCCCTATGTCAATTTTCTAAGAGAGTTTATTGATTTTATTTCTGACTTACTAGTTAAAACTGATGAAATACTAATTGTAGGAGACTTTAACATTCACATAGATGAGCTAACGATACATTAGGGCTCGCGTTTACAGATTTACTACAATCACTTGGGATAAACCAAAACGTTGTTTGTCCAACCCACTACTTAAAGCATACATTAGATCTAATTTTGTCCCATGGAATTGATGTAGACATTATACCACAAAGTGATGATATAACAGACCACTACCTCTTATTATATAAGCTGTGTTTACCTGAAATTAGCAGATCTGCACAGATATATCGCCCTGGTAGAACTATCGTCCCATCCAATAAAAACGAATTTACAAATAAATTACCTGATCTTTCTCTATTTCTAAATGCACCCACGAACCCAAATGACCAGCAGTATGGATGCTATCTTTACTAACACACTAAATACTATGGCAACTATGGCACCATCAAATTAAAAAAAGACTAGAGAGAATAAAACTACACCATGGTATGACAGTCATACTCGCGCTCTCAAAACAGCAACCCATACCCTGGAACGTAAATGGAAAAAAACTAAATTAGAGGCCTTTAGAATTGCGTACAAAGATGATACAGTATTTCCAGCTATAGGAGGGCTCTAAAATCCACCAGAGCTGAGCACCTCTGCAAACTGACAGAAAATAATCATAACAATCTTAAGATTCTTATTTAACACCATTGGTAAATTAACAAATAATCGGTCATCTTTGAAACAAAATATCCCACCACAAATTAGTAGTGATGAATTCATGAATTTTTTCAGTGATAAAACAGAAAGCTTCAGACAGAAAATAGAAGATGCTAAACTTTCTGCACCACATTATACTTCAGATTCATTAAACATTCCACTGAATCAAAATAGTCTACAATGCTGCAAAATTATAGAACAGGAAGAGCTAGATAAACTCATAAATGGTTCTAAACCAGCTACATGTATGTTAGACCCAATTCCAACAAAATTACTGAAAAAGTTGCTACCTGTAGTAGGAGAACGTCTTCTTAATGTTATTAACTCTTCTTTATCTTTAGGCCATGTTCCAAATCCTATTATTAAGAAACCACAACTGAACCCCAGTAACTTAGCTAATTATAGGCCTATTTCAAATCTTCCATTTATGTCTAAAATACTAGAAAAAGTAGTTGCTGCCCAATTATGTTCCATTCTGCAGATGAATAATGTTTTTGAAGGGTTTCAGTCAAGTTTCAGGCCTCATCACAGTACAGAAACCGCATTAGTGAAAATAACAAATGATTTACTCTTAGCTGCTGACCAAGGGTGCATCTCTTTATTAGTTTTACTTGATCTTAGTGCTGCATTTGACACCATCGACCACAATATCCTCATAGATCGCTTAATTCTACAGGTGTCTAGGGACAGGCTCTACAATGGTTTAGGTCATACTTAACTGACTGTTACCAGTTTGTGAATATAAATGGACAGCTTTCACAAGTCAGGCCAGTAAAGTATGGGGTGCCTCAAGGATAAGTTTTAGGCCCTTTGCTGTTTACGATATACATGCTACCCCTGGGAGACATTATTAGAAGACACAGGATCAGCTTTCACTGCTATGCAGATGATACCCAATTATATATTTCAACAAAACCTGATGAGACATCTGAACTGTCTAAGCTAACTGAGTGTATTAAAGATGTTAAAGACTGGATGACCAACAATTTTATTCTCTTGAATTCTGAGAAAAACAGTATTATTACTTATGATGTTACTTTATTATATATATATATATATATATATATATATGTATGTAAATATGTGTGTATATTTATATGTGTATTTATTCAATGTGTACATTCAATGACTGAGCGATGGGGTGCTGGCTCCTGTTCCCAGGCTTGCCGGACCACATCTAACAACCCACGGGTCTGTCAGCCAAATAGCAGTTCAGTTGGTGGGGAGAGGTTTGTTGGCAGGTGCTGGAGGCTTGGCAGTATCTTCGTACTTCTCCTTCGAGCCCAGGCCAGTGGAACCAATCTCGGATCCTCTTCATCGTGTTTCCTGCTCCTAAATGCCCTGCCACTGGGTGGGTATGTGCCAAATCTAATGTTGTCTCCCTCTTGTCCTTGGGGACCACCAACAGGGTTTTTTTCTCCCCCCACCTCTCTGCGACACAGTACAGAAGACCATTGAGACATAAAGTGCGGCAGAGGGTGAGGAGCTGGAGAGCATTCCTTCCCATCCACAGCTCTCACCTGTGGTCAGCCGTGCTGTAACGTTTGGTCTTCTCGCTGTGATCTTCTGAAGCCGCCTCTTGCTGTAATCTGCTGGAAGAGATCATAATATAGATTAGGCGAAATGGCACACTCACCCCCTTTGTCGCTCTCAGTGGCCACCAGTGCTGGCTAGTGGTCCCGCCAAGCCCGAACCTTGGGTTTCTTCCATGGTCATGCCAATGGAGCATTGGGATGGACTAGTAACTTCTCGAACCCTAGCCAGTCATGACCCAGTAGGAGGAGCACTGGAAGATCCCGTACCACTCCAACTTCAAGGGGCCAACTGCCTGGTTTAGCTGTGATGGTCACTCGCTGGGCTGGTATGTAGTGGGTGTCCCCATGAACACAGGTAATTGGTATTCAGGTTTTGCTTTCTCCTCTGGATCGAACCACCCCAGGATGCACAAGTGTGATGGCGCTTCCTGTATCCAGGGTGGCTCAGTGGGCATAGGCTCATCCATCGGGCTGGGGGCCGCCGGTATGCTGACTGGTTTTGACGTACCCTCCACCGCTCACCATGGTTGGTTCACCCTCCGGGGTGGCAGAGCTGCTCTCTCTCCAGCGTCCTGAGCCACGTGAGCTTCAGCCAGCTCGACCGCTTCTACTAGGGTGGCTAATGACTCGGGGTTCCTTATGCTGTTGAGTCCACAAAGCTGCCTTGGCAGGGCTCGCAGCAATCTTTCAATAATGACTCTCTCAGCGACCTGGATGGCAGAGGGATTGCCCTTGTAAGGTATGGTATTTTTAACTACAGCGGTTCGAACTGTAGTTTGCAAAATGACTACATGGTTAACAGTATGATGGTGAAAAACTGTACATTTCTAGTCAAACCATCCTTCTGCAATCTTATACCAAAAACAGAAATAAGGGCAGTATTAATAGCTAAAAATGTGGGAGAGTGTTGCTATTATGTGATTTTATTGTATTGCAATATGGAACAATTAAGTGTTGCTGTTAAATCGAAAGTAATTCACAAATACTTGAAAATGAAATGGTTTAATGACAATAATTCTCTATGGTTACAACTGAATTAGTTACAAAATATCTGTATAAAATTATTAAAAATGAAATGATGAAAAAACATAATATAAATTGTACCCAGCTTAAATGTAAAATAAAGTTACCTGAAAGAGGCAGAGACAGGGGAGGGAGAGAGAGAGACGAGAGTAGGCCCCGAAGATAGCCTGATAGCAGTAGAGTAAGAGAAGATAGCCTCCAGAGCTGGAAAGGAGCAGAGCCAGAAAAGCGCAGAGCAGGAAAAGAGGCAGAGCAAAGTTTACCAACTATTTTGTATCTTTCTTGACCATGTGACCAAAGCCCAAATGCTGAGACATACAAACTGACCAATCAACATGTGACCACATTGTAAAACCCCCAAAGTGCACACACCAGGCCCTGATCTTATCAGTATCTGCCTTTGGAATCTGTATGGACCTTCTTGGTGAAAAAGACATGTTTTGCCATATAAACAAATGCATATGATCATTTTCATTCTTACAATTCCTCCCCTGGCACCGTTGTTACACATAAAGAGGCAAAAAGGTGACATCAAAATGAAAATATGCTTTCTGTTGTGTGCTGCTGTCATCTTCGGACTTCCTGTCCAGGCTTGTTGCAGGTATAAGGTTGGTCAGTCTTTGTTCAAATGGTGTTGCACTGTTCATATGCAAATTGTCCATCGAATCCTTCCTACCTCTACAAGATAGATGCTGAGGAATACAGGGAATCCCTGCTCTTCTCTTTGAAGTAGATCACAGATCGTGAATCATTTCTGCATGGGTCCTGTATTTCAAAACAACAAATGGCACAACAAACAGCAAAAGCAAACATATGGCATTTGTCATTGATCAAAGGATTGATGTGGTCAGTTTGAGTTCTTCTCAAGCAAAATGCCCTTAAATGAATGCAATTAAAAAGATGGTCAAGATCAAGACAAAATAAGATCAAACAAGTTCTTTACACAATATCTGGAAACATCAAAATAAAATGCTTTACACCAAAATCAACAATAGCTGGTTAAGAGTATCACCAAAATATTCAGTATAACCAAATACAGTGAATACAATGAATCAATGTTAAAAGAAAATCACAATTGCATTTAAATGGATTAAATACAAAGTAAACAAAAATAATATTTGTTGCAGAGAAATCAATAATGTTACAATATTTTTGCATTTTGGATTTAAAATCCTAATTTACATTTTGATATAACTTGTTGAAACAAATAATTAAGTAATTGGTTAAATAATCAAAAGAAACCAAAATAACAAAACAAAATGAAAAATCCATAGTTATTATAAAGTCTGAAAACTTAAATAACATGGTATCTTCATTTTTCTGAAGCCGTGTTAGGCAAATTGGGAATTTGACTATGCGTGTGAAGATTTGAATGTTGTTCTCTGTGTGGCAGTGTTTCAGCTGAGTCTATGTGTTAGTGTAAACATGCTCCTAACAAAGGGTGGAAGTTTTATGACAGTGTTGTAAAATTTAGTCCTGTTGTATCAGGGAGCCAGCATGGAATTTGAGTATAAGATGTGAATGTGATCTAGCTCAAAATACTTCCAAATTAATGTTTTTTAAGGAGCATGATAAAGTGCAATGTTCAAGGCTGAATCCTGTGATAAAGTATTTTCATAGTTACTGTAATTATTACACTAGCCACACTGTAATTCTATACTCCTGTTTGTAGTTTAAACTGCAGCTATATTGAGGATAGCACAGTTTTCTACATTTAGGAGATGAGACTCATCCAACATAGGAACACAAGTACCTTAAAGTTAATTAACTTTAGCATACAGCTAATTCCTTTTTCATACATGACATGCCGTCTAGAATGCATCTGTGGCTTCTACAACCTCAGACCTAAGTGTTTTTTACACTTACAGTAAGAAAATCATGTTTTAAGGAATTACTCAGTCTATGTGTACATTTAGTATCACAAACAACCATTGTGTTCTATGGCAATGAAAATGTGTATAACACAATAACAAACTTAGAAATGCAAACAAGATCAGCAAATAATAACTTTATTACTATTAAGCTGCTAAGCCGCCAGCAAAGGAAGTTAACAGTTGCAGGCCTTGTTTTAACAACACAGTTAGTTCACTAAGAGTGTTATTAACAAATTAGTTTTTGTTACGGGAAGACCATTGATTTTTGCTCTTAAGTGATTTTTCTGTTTTTTCAGAAAATATGGTGGAGGTCTTCCCTCCCCCGATGTCCAGCATTTTTCCCCTCTATGGCCCATTTTATTACAGGACATGCAAATCCTGTTTTGTTCGCCTGAGGGTTAATTGCTGTGATCATCTGAAGTTTGAGGATTTTTAAGACTCTCTAATGCTTCTACACCATGCATCTTGGCTGTGCTATTTTAGTGCTGCATCACCTTAAGTACTGAAACAGGCAAACTTTTTTGAGCTACGGCCTCTGAACAAATCATTTCAGATTTATTACAAGTAACTTCATCTGAGAAGTGAACATGCTTTTCAATCACGTTGCTGTTAAGCATTTTGGTAGCCACAAACTTCTGTGCTTTTAGCATAGCTTTTAAATCTGCAATGGTGTCTTTTTGATTTCCAGCCAGGGCTAACTGTTCAGCTAGTAAATTCTCAAGCTGGAACTGAAGATCTAGAATTTTTGCCTCTGACTTTTCTGCCTCTGATTTTTGAACATCAAATTCTTCACATCTAGCCTTTATAATTGAAGATATTTCTGACGTCATGTTACTGTCACACCCCCTGCACTTTCCGCTAGCCGCAATCACCATTCACACTCTCCATCCACTACACACCGCCCTCAGTCACCTGATTACTGATCACACTCACCTGTGCACTAACAACACTCACCTGCTCCAGCCATCACACACACACTACATATACTCACCCATCCTGTTCACTCATCGGCTGGTATCATCTTCACATGGTCATACTCTCCTCGTACTCTTCCTGATCTTCTGCCAAATGACAAATGGTCATCTACGAAGATAGCGTCGACCTAGAAGTGTTTATTAAGAAGGCTATCAGCGTCTCCCAACACCTCAACGCCTGTTCCACCCCTACAACTCACCACAGAGCACCCCTGCATCATCCTCCTTCACCACCACTCCCTACCATTGAGACTGCCAGTTTTCGTCACACGTCACCATCACCCTCAGACTCCGAAGAACCGATGATCACTGAAGCATACCACCTCACCACGGCCGAACGTAACCGACAAATCTAACTCCAGTTGTGCCTGTATTGTGGAGAAGCTTCCCATCTCCTTTCTGGCTGTCCTGTTCGCCCGCCTCGTCCAATGGTGAGTGCCTTTTCTTTCACTCCTTCAGTCTGCAACATCCCTCATATACAAGCCACACTAACCCTTAACTCCTGTACTTTCCCCATCAATGTCCTGGTGGACTCCAGAGCGGCTGGAAACTTCATCTCTTCCAATTTCATCGCCAAACATCGCATACCCACTGTAGTAAATGAGACCCGGTATCAGATCTATACCATCCAGAACTCACCATTGGGCGATGGCCGTATTACCCGACGGACCCGCCAGGTCACCCTCGTTACTCCTCCTAATCACCGTGAGAAACTCCATCTTCTGGTACTGCCCAGGGCTAATGTGGATGTAGTGTTGGGTCGACC
This sequence comes from Danio choprae, assembly GCA_903798125.1. Taxonomy (NCBI): domain Eukaryota; kingdom Metazoa; phylum Chordata; class Actinopteri; order Cypriniformes; family Danionidae; genus Danio; species Danio choprae. Next base: position 711,971 of record CAIGQW010018594.1, read on the forward strand.
CTGGCTAATCCAACATCAACCCATCATAAAGTGGAGCACTGGAGAGATCCTCGGATGGAGCGATGAATGCAAGGACCACGCTCTTCACCCTCCGGTAACCCAACCATCCCTTCCCCTTCACTCAACGGTAATGGATCACCCTGCCACGGACCTCACTCAGCACATTCCGCCCACCTACCACTCCTTCCTGGATGTTTTCAGTAAAGAACGTGCCACACAACTCCCTCCTCACCGGCCCTGCGACTGTAGCATCGACCTGCTGCCCAATGCCAAGTTACCTCACGGTCGCATATATCCTCTTTCCCGTCCTGAACATGAGGCGATGGAGAGCTACATCCAGGAAGCCATCGACCAGGGTTTCATCCGACCATCCAGGTCACCCGCCGCATCGAGCTTCTTCTTCGTCACCAAAAAGGACGGAGGGCTCAGGCCATGTATCGATTATCAGGTGTTGAACGAGGCTACGGTAAAATTTGCTTACCCACGACCGCTTGTGCCAGCAGCTCTTGAGGACCTCCGGGAGGCGCGAGTGTTTAGTAAGCTGGACCTCCGCAGCGCTTACAACCTGATCCGTATTCGAGAGGGAGATGAGTGGAAAACCGCCTTCATAACCCCTACTGGCCACTATGAATATCTGGTGATGCCCTACGGGTTAGCCAACAGTCCTTCAGTATTCCAAAACTATATGAACGAAATCTTCAGAGACCTCCTTCATCAATGTGTCATTGTGTATATCGACGATATCCTCATCTACTCCCGTAACCTTGAAGACCACCGTGCCCAGGTGTGCCAAGTATTGCGCCGTCTCAGGGAACACCAACTCTACCTGAAGGTCGAGAAGTGCGAGTTCCACCAATCCACCATCTCCTTTCTCGGCTACGTGATTTCCGCTGCGGGGGTTCAGATGGAAAACACCAAAGTGGACGTCGTAACCAACTGGAAGGAACCCCAAACCGTCAAGGAACTCCAACGGTTCCTAGGATTCGCCAACTTCTACCGACGTTTTATAAAGAACTATAGTTTAATCTCTTCCCCATTGTCATCTCTCCTCAAGGGGGGTCGACGAACCATCGCCTAGAGGCGGATCGCGCCTTCCAGTTCCTCAAAAGCAAATTTACCTCCGCATCTATCCTCAAACACCCCGATCCAACATGGCCCTTCGTCGTTGAAGTCGATGCGGCGGACATAGGAGTGGGAGCCGTACTCTCTCAGTGGTCTGATGAACCCAAAGCTCTCCATCCATGTGTGTACTACTCCCGGAAACTCAGCTCTGCAGAACAGAACTATGGCATAGGAGATCGTGAGCTGTTAGCCATCAAATTGGCCCTCGAGGAATGGCAGCACACAGTCATTGGCGGCCCGTTCACAGTCATTACGGACCATAAAAACCTCCAATACCTTTGTCATGCTCAGCGACTGAACGCCCGACAAGCCCATTGGTCATTATTCTTCGCCCGGTTCAACTTCTCCATCACGTACCAACCAGGCCATAAAAACTGTAAGGCAGATGCCCTATCTCGTCTGTACTCACTGGATCCCGTTCAAGACACTCCCGAACCTGTACTACCACCGTCCATCTTCATCGCACCCATTCTCTGGAAAGTGGATGAGGAAATTTGTGCAGCTACCCTCGAGGAGCCAGCTCCTCCTGAACTTCCACCAGGCCTAACCTATGTGCCCTCCAGCCACCGACTCACCCTCCTCGACAGTACGCACACCTCCCTCGGATCAGGACACCCGGGCAGCAGGCGAACCCTCTCGCTCCTACGGGAGAAATACTGGTGGCCCGGCATGATCAAAGACGTTGCCCAGTATGTCCGGGGTTGTTTGGTCTGCGCCGTTACCACCACTCCTCACCATCTCCCAGAAGGAAAACTTCAACCGTTGCCCATTCCCCGCCGACCCTGGACCCACATTGGAGTAGACTTTGCCACAGATTTGCCTCCATCACAAGGTCACACCAACATATTGGTTGTCGTTGATAGATTCTCTAAGCACTGTAAACTCATCCCACTCAAAGCCCTTCCTACCGCCTTAGAAACTGCTGAGGCTTTATTCCAACGCATCTTCCGTAACTACGGCCTCCCGAAGTATATCGTCTCCGACCGGGGGCCACAGTTTATCTCCAGGGTCTGGCGGGCGTTCTTTCAGTTACTAGGAACCACCATCAGTCTCTCATCCGGCTACCATACGCAAACTAACGGGCAGACCGAACGGAAGATTCAGGAGATCTCTCGCTACCTCCGGACATACTGTGCCCATCACCAGAACACCTGGAGCCAGTACTTACCGTGGGCTGAATATGCACAGAACTCCCTTCATCAAGCCACCACTGGACTAACCCCCTTTCAGTGTGTTTTAGGGTACCAACCTTCAATGTTTCCGTGGACCGGCGAAGCCTCTGAAGTGCCCGCGGTAAACCACTGGTTCCAGGAGAGCGAGAGGGTATGGGACTCAGCTCACGTTCATCTCCAACGGGCAGTATGGAGGCACACCGACGCTGCCAACCGACATAGACTACCAAACCCAGTTTACCACCCAGGGGACAAGGTTGTCGACCCAGAACATCCGCCTCCGACTGCTCTGTAGGAAGCTGAGTCCCCGCTACATAGGGCCCTACACCATCCACTTCCAAATCAACCCTGTCACCTACCGCCTCAACCTTCCTCCTCATTCACGAATCTCTTCAGCCTTCCATGTGTCACTCCTCAAACCATTCACTGACCCTGTTTCTCCTCCCTCCACAGACCCGGAACCGCCTCCCCCTCCAGCGCAACCGGAAATCCTGGGTGAAAACATCTACCGCATCAAAGAAATTCTCGACTCCCGGCGGCGGGATGGCCGGATCCAGTATTTAATCGACTGGAAGGGATGCGGCCCCGAGGAGCGGTCATGGACACCACGGGACGACATCCTAGATCCCACTCTCCTCGAAGAATTCCACCGTCAACACCCCAATCGTCCAGCTCCCCGAGGCCATGGTCGTCGACGCCGCCGGTCCAGGGTGCCAGGAGTCACCCGTGGAGGGGGGGGTACTGTCACACCCCCTGCACTTTCCGCTAGCCCCAATCACCATTCACACTCTCCATCCACTACACACCGCACTCAGTCACCTGATTACTGATCACACTCACCTGTGCACTAACAACACTCACCTGCTCCAGCCATCACACACACACTACATATACTCACCCATCCTGTTCACTCATCGGCTGGTATCATCTTCACATGGTCATACTCTCCTCGTACTCTTCCTGATCTTCTGCCAAGTCATCCACGAAAGCTCATCTCATCGAGGCTAACACCTGTCATCTGTTTACTCGACTTCAAGGGAAGTGACTGTTATCTTTGTTTTGCCTGCTAGCACTACGGTGCAAAGAACTGCTTTGTGTTTTAATAAACACCTTGTAAATGTATCCCTCGTCTCTGCCTTCTGTGACTGTGACAGTTACACAGTCTTGAGTAACACATGTAATTCAGAGCTTCAATTATATGACCACATTTTGATTTCTTTCCATTTTTGTCATTTTCATTAGATTCCACCATGCAAACAATGTAGACTCTGAGTCTGTTAACTTAAGCCCTTCTTTGCTGAGTTTACACAGTGTAAGTTCAACGTTTTTGGTCCATAAAGCCAACAATACATCACTTTCTTTAGAAATTAACCCTTCCATCCTTGAGGAGATAATCTGAAATTTACCAAATTGAACAATTGAAACAAATTACAGTCTTGTAATTTCTGTTTTATGCAATTTAAGCAAATGGAAGAACAATTAAAGCAGACTTACCCATTCTTGTGGTTAGAAGGCCAGTTTTAATCCATTCACCAGGTCAGCTGTGAAAAAGAAAACTCACTGCAAAGGATCCCTTGGTTTCTTGCACCAACTGTAAGGAATGGTATATTTACAGAGGTTCGAACTGTAGTTTGCCGAATGACTAAAAAGTTATCAGTATGATAGTGAAAAACTGTACATTTCTAGTCAAACCATCCTTCTGCAATCTTATACCAAAAACGTAAATAAGGGCAGTATTAATAGCTAAAAATGTGGGAGAGCGTTGCTATTATGTGATTTTGTTGTATTGCAATATGGAGCAATTAAGTGTTGCTGTTAAATCGAAAGTAATTCACAAATACTTGAAAATGAAATGGTTTAATGACAATAATTCTCTATGGATACAACTGAATTAGTTACAAAAATAACTGTATAAAATGATTAAAAATAAAATGATGAAAAAACATATGACATAACTTGTACCCAGCTTAAAATGTAAAATACAGTTACCTGAGAGAGGCAGAGACAGGGGAGGGAGAGAGAGAGACAAAGAGAGTAGGCCCCAAAGATAGCCCGATAGCAGTAGAGTAAGAAAAGTTAGCCTCCAGAGCTGGAGAGGAGCAGAGCCGGAAATACGCAGACCAGGAAAAGAGGCAGAGCAAAGTTTACCAATATGATAATTTTCATTCCTACACCCTTGCCTCCAGAAGTGGTACCTGTCCCGCCACCTGGAGGAGCTGATGTTCCAGCCTTTGTTGTCTGGCGGCGAGTTGCACAGAGATCTTCTGCTGTCTAGTGGATAGCTCCGCTAGGTGGCGTATGACCTCTTCTATGGACATGCCGGCCAAGAGAGAAAGAGAGAGAGAGAGAGAGCGAATGCCTCGCCTGTAAGAACAGAATCTGGATGTTAATATGCCGTTTCTCATCGGGGTTGTAGGTTTATGTTTTACCACTCTAATCTGCCCACATTCTCCACCAGTTGTGGGCGAGATAGAGGGAAACCACTGACACAGATGTACGTGTGACACACTTTTCCCAGGAGGGTGATTTATTAACAATATGAGGAGTGATACAGACAAGGTGCAAGTGCTGTCCTCTGGCCGTGAAGAGTGCTGGTGCTTCAGGGAGAGAGTGGGGCCGTGCAGGATGGGTAAATTGTATGAGTCTGCTGTGGGAAAGAGAGAATAGATAATAGCGGCGGAGACCTTCAGGAGAAATGTAGCTCACAGTCTGTTGTCTTGGCTCTGCTTATATCTGTGCCTCTTGATGACTCCCAGCTGTGGCTAATCTGCTGTGATGAGGTGGCAGCTGGTGTGGATCCGAGACCATGGCAACGTTGCATAGGTAAGCTCGCCACACTATTCTAATAATTATGTAAACAACCATATTCTTCCTTGAAAACACTTAAAATTACATTTTGTGACCCAACTGGAGTAGTATTTTTGAAAATTATAATAAAGGCATGTTGACATTTGTATATGTATTTGATATATGTAGACTTAGTAATGAAATTGCTATTTAATATTTTTTTACATACAGGGCCATTGGAGAACCACACGACTCCAAAGAACATGGTAATTCTTGAAACAGTAAGCAGCAGCAAGACAAATTTTAAGCGATTCAGCGATTCAACAAGAAGAGGCCATACAAACAAGAAGTGCTAGTTATACAAAGGAACTTGTTTGTGCTCAGAGAATTTAGTGCTAGAGTAAGAGTGCTAGAGGTTGTGATGGTACCACAAAGTGGTGCTCACTCCCCGACTGGAGGCTGATGTAAACTTTTAGGAGCAGGTGGAGGTAAGATGGTGCAGTGCCAGTAGCTGTTCTGTAAGCAAGCATCAATTACGTTTAAACTTGATCCAAGCTTCAACCGGTAACCAATGCAGAGAAATAAAGAGAGGTGATGCATGGGCACTCTTGGGCTCATTGAAGACCAGATGAGCAGCAGCGTTTTGGATAATCTGTAGAGGTTTAAGGGTGCTAGATGGGAGTCCAGCTAGAAGAGCAGTAGTTCAGCCTTAAAATGACAAGAGATTTGACTAAAAGTTGTGCAGCATGATCTGTTAAGAAGGGTCTGATTTTTTGGATGTTGAAGAGTGCAAACCTGCATGATCTAGCTGTATTAGCAATGTGGTCTTTGAAGGACAGCTGATAATCCAGGATCACCCCAAGATTCCTTACCGAACTACATGGGATAACGGTGGATGATTCCAGCTGGATTGAGAAATCTTGTTGAATGTGTGGTGTTGCAGGAAAGACGAGAAGTTCAGTTTTTGCCAGGTTAAGCAGTAAGTGATGTTTTTTCATCCAAGTTGAGATATCCTCCAGGCGAGATCCTTGCAGCTACCGTAGGGTCATCTGGATGAAATGAAAGATAGAGCTGTGTGTCATCGACATAATGATGAGAAACCATGTGATTGGATGATGGTTCCAGTGATGTGGTGTTAATAGAAAACAGTAGGGGACCTAGAACAGATCCCCGAGGTACTCCACTGGCCAGCTGATGAGCTTTGGATACCTCTCTTTTCCAGGGAACGCTGAATGATCTGCCGGTGAGGTAAGACTCCAACTAGCAGAGTGGGGATCTAGTGATGCCCATTGAGGAGAGGGTAAACAGTAGAATCTGTTGATTTACTGTATCAAAAGCAGCAGACAGGTCCAGTGAAAGCCGAATGGATGATTTAGAACCAGCTTTGGCAGTATGCAGAGCTTCAGTGGTTAAAAATAGTACAGTCTCAGTGGAATGTCCACGTTTGAATCCTGATTGGTTGGCATACAGCAGTTTATTGTGAGATAAAAATGTGGAAATTTGGTTAAAAACAACTCTTTCCAGTGTTTTACCAATGAAAGGAAGGAGAGAGACTGGTCTGTAATTTTCAGCCAATGTGGTGTTGGGTGATGGTTTTTTGAGCTGTGGGGTAACCCAGGCCTACTTTAAAGTAGTTGGGAATGTGCCAGTGTGGAGTGAAGAGTTAATGATGTGTGTTGGGGCCAGCACTATGGCTAGGTAATGGAAGATGTGTGAGGGGATTGGGTCCAGAGGGCAGGTTGTGGGATGGGCAGAAAGGAGAGGTTTGGATACTACTTCCTTCGTAAGAAGTTAGGAGGACAGTGAACTTTTAGCAGAGGGTGTTGTTTGATGGAAAATTGGGATGGACATGTTTGGAAACAGATTGCTAATTTGAGTATTTTTTTGAGTAAAAAATTAGACCTAATCATAAGCTGATAAGGAGGTTGTGAGAGGTGATAGAGGAGAACAGGAGGAGTATTGAACATCCTAAATAATTTGCAGGCTGATGTGCTACATTTGTTTGTGTAATATAGGGTTTTGGCCAAATTGAGCCAAATGATGTCAGCAGGGCTTGATACCTGCTAGGGTCAGCAGGGGTTTTTGATTTGATTTGCGCCATGCTTTCTCTGTTGACCTGAGTACTGTTTGATGTTCTCTCAGAACATCAGACATCCAGGGGTTAGAGGGAGAAGGGCATATTGGTCTGGCATAGACAGGACAGATCTTATCTAGGCAGGATGTTAATGTGGAACAGAGCTTTTCTGTTGCACTATTAACGAGAGGAGATTATTAAGAAGAGATGGTGCACAACAATTTAGGAGACTTTATACATTTTTTGTGCTTTTGGATTATTGTATTTACTCAACATGGAGTACAACAGTGACTTTCTAAACATGTTCACATGATAAATATTTGATGCAACTTCACATGCTTAAATTTCCTCTTGAAGTTTTTTTTTTTTCATGAGACTTTTTTCTGTTCTGGAAACTGTTCTGGTTAGGTAATTCAGTGTTTAGATTTGATGATGTTTTTGTTGTTTTTAATATACAAGTATATGTCATGTTTAATGTTCCTGAATAGGTTTTACCATTAAAAGTGTGATTTCATGAGTTCAGAGTACCATTTGTTGAATGGTAATATTCAGGTGACATTACACTAAACAATGGTTGAAGTAACCTCAGAAAAAATATTTAAATTTTATGGTGTTTTTCACATTTTTGTCATGTCTGTGAATGTTTTAATTACACTTCAGCTTTTTGTATATTATGAGAAATAAAATGCATGACTGTGTAAAGTGTACTTTGCAGAAATGTTCAATGTTTTTTTATTCTGAAGAATTTTCACAATATTGCATGTTCAATAATATCATTATTTTGTACATTTTATGCTGGGTATTTATGTGGCTGAGGTGATGAATGGTGATAAGGGGCAGGTGTGCGACTGATCAGAATTCTTGTGAGGGTGATAGCTGTGAGAGGGGGGAATCTGGTCTGACTGTGACATTACCAACCCCCCCCACCTACATGGCTCCTTCAGCTTCGTGGGGTAGGACGATCTGCGTGTAAAGCATGGATTTCCTCGAGCAGAGCCGGATCGACATTATCATCTTAGGGCACCCAAGATCTTTCCACTGGGCCATATCCTTCCCAGTCCACCAGACACTCTAGCCTTCCCCCTTGCCGTTTGGGGATAATCTGAGGACCTCGATTTGAAACAGTATCTTTGGGCAGACTGTAGTTATGAAAGACATGCTTAAACATTAATTCTGCGGTTAACATAGCTATGTGTAACCCGAGTAGGGGGATCAATTTACAAAACTTAGAACATCCTCCAGATACCAGGAGATCTGTAATGGAGTCCACTCCTAGGCGCGACCAGGGCCGATTCAGAATAGGCATGGGTATAAGTCTTCCGGCAGGGAGACAACAAGGAGTTTTAGCCATTGCACAGTCCTTGCACCCCTGCATCTCACATCCTGGGCAATCCCTGGCCACCAGAAGCAATCTTTTAGCAATGAGTGGATCTCGTTGGCCACGGGTGACCAGTGCCCAATGAAGTGTGGATGGAGTGAATCATTAGAGTGCATTGACTATTGGGAATGAATTGGAGTCCAGGAGGGCAGCCCGGCAGAGCTGCTTGGGGATACTCGACGAAGGCTGGAGGGGCTTCCCATTCAATAAAACTGACGAGAACGGCCCGACTCCTGGGGTGGAAGCATCAATCTGCACTATAAAAGGAAGTTCCTGATTGGGGTGGACCAGAAGGGGGACTTCGTGAAGGCATTTTTCATTTTGAGGCATTTTTCAGCTTTGAGGAAGAGGCAGTACCCACGGAGCTGAGCTAGGACCACCGCAACATGGTGGCGATGTTTAGCCGGGAAAAAAATCAGGATATTGTTGATATACTAGAACTGTTATATAGAAGAAATCCCCGAAGCACCTTGTTCACGAAATCTTGGAAGATGGATGGAGCATTGACCAATCCATAGGGCATCACCCTATACCCTGTGAGTGGCCAAGCTGGGTATGATGAATGCAGTCTTCATCTTGTTTTCCTTCCTGATGCAGATGAGATTATAAGCACTGCGGAGGTCCAACTTGGTAAATACTTGGGCTCCTCAAAGATTTTCTAGGGTCACTAGGAGAAAGGGGAAGAGGGTATTGATTCTTTATGGTTATTTTGTTCAGGGCACGGTAATTAATACAAGGTCCTAATCCACCACCCTTCTTGGCCACAAAGAAGAAGCTGGAAGCTGCAGGGGACATAGAAGGGTGGATGTAACATTGGAAAAGGGCCTTTTCTACGTATTCCTCCATGGCCTTTTGCTCTGGGATGGACAATGGATAGACCTGTCCACATGGCACGGGTTCACCCTCTATAAGGTTGATGACACAGTCCCGTGGCCGATGCGGGGGTAACTGGGTGGCTGTCTTAGGGCAAAAAATCACCTGGAATTTGTGGTAGCAGTGGGGAATTGTCTCAGAACGTTGATCTGTGGGACTTTCTAGAGAGGTGCTACACAGAGACAATATATCTTGATCTTCTGATTTTATCATGAAGCTGAAAATTTAAGATGAATGGACAGTGTTTTTGTTTCCCAAAAATAGATAGATAAAACTCTTAATTGAGTCATAAACAATGAATGTGATCAGAAATACAGACTAAATTTGATCGTCATTAAAATTAGAGTCAGATTAAATTCGGAGTTGAAAACAAATATAAATTAATTCTAATAAATAAAAGGCTTACACACATTTAACCTTCAACCATGCTTTTAGTTTCATCATTTGGCAAATAGTTGGACTTTTACACTCTAAAGCATTGTTAGGCTGCATTAATTAGGTCAAACAGAGCTGGAAACACTTTCCAAAAGATATTATAGATTAATTAAGATTATAATTTAACCGTCATCTATGCTTATGTTAGTCTGTTTTTTTCTTATCCCGAGCTCTTCATAATCCTGGACCAGGCTGTATCCTAAGCAGATGCTGTGGTGGTCATGGAGGAGTCAAGAGCATGAGACTGTTTGCTGAAAGACCCCAGTGAAAGATGAGTCTCTGCATTGATCCTGTGGGCCAGCCTGAACAACCGTCATTGGCCTACACACACCTGCAGCTTTTCCATTATGGACGTCCAGTGTTGTCCAGCCTCCGGTGTCTAGACTGCAGATCTGCACAAGAAGTTTGGCCAGAGGAGAAATGGTCGTACCCAACTGAGCCTGGTTTCTCTTTCTCTCAAGGTTTATTTCCTTCACTTTCGTCAATTGGTGAAGTTTGTTCCTAGCCACTGGCTTACTGGCTTGCCAGGAAATTGACAGTTGGATGAAGTTTGAATTTCATTTTAAGCCATTGATTGGACCACTGAATTTAGATGTGACCAGTCACTAGAAAATTTTGAGTTTGGGTAGTATTTTTTTTTACAATATATAGGCGATATGGTGGAGCAGTGGGTAGCACGATCGCCTTACAGCAAAAAGGTTGCTGGTTCAAACCCCCGCTGGATCAGTTGGCATATAAAAAAAAAATAAAATAAAAACATTTAATATAAATATATATATAGTTGAAGTCAGAATTATTAGCCCTTCTTAATCATTAACCTCTGTATATTTTTTCAACAAATCATTTTCAAAACATTCATTCATTTTCTTTTCAGCTTAGTCCCTTTATTAATCTGGGGGCCCCACAGCGGAATGAACCGCCAACTTATCCAGCATATGTTTTACGCAGCGGATGCCCTTCCACCTGCAACCCATCACTGGGAAACATCCATACACACATACAGTACGGACAATTTAGCTTACCCAATTCACCTATACCACAT
>CAIGQW010018594.1:732853-748111 GCA_903798125.1 Danio choprae
TATATATATATATATATATATATGTATGTATGTATGTATGTATTTATGTATGTGTATGCCAATCTCACTACTTCATCTTGCAAGAGTGGTCGGAGTACTTTACTAGACTTGTCATAGTGTAGCTTTTGATATTGCTTCTTCCTCGAGAGTTTCTTGACAGAAACATTGTTTTTCAAGGCTGGCACAAGGGTGGACTTGCTAATTGGTAGAGTTGTTCGAGTCTGCCTAGACATTAATCTCTCTGCGGGAAAACCCAGAGTCTGGTCAGGTGGAATGTTTCTGATGTTGAGCAAGTTTTGAAACACATCTGATCCATCTCTTTTTGGTTTCTCCATTAGCTGTTTTGCACTTTGCACTGCATTAGCTTGTGGATATTTCGGGCTACTGGTGATGTGTGTGAAATCCCAAGCTGTCCGAAAGGACCTTGAGCGGACTCCCATGAACAGAAAAGTGCCTTTTGAGTTTTGTGATCACTGTGCTGGAGGACATGTCACGAAGCAAATCAATTTCAAACCATCCCGAATATGAGTCAACAAGGTAGTGTTGACCATTCCACTCAAAGATATCTGTAGCCACTGTTGGCCATGGAAGATCTGGGATGTAGTGTAAGTGCAGAGGCTCTTTTTGTTGATGGGACCTCTGACTGTTACAGATGGAGCATGACAGCAACTGATTTTCAATGTCTTTGTTAAGAGAAAGCCAGAAAACAATACCTCGGGGCCGGCGTTTAGTTGCCTCAAGGCCTGGGTGGCCTCTGTGAATGATTGTGATATATTCACTACGTAGTGATTCAGGAACCACTATCTTCTGTCCCTTCATGATTATGTCTTCATCAGTTGTGAGCTCGTCCCTTGAAGGGAAAATACTCACAAATTTCTACAGGCAGTTTTGACTGGCTAGACGGCCATCCTGATTTGAGAATACTACAAAGGCATTGAAGAACTAGGTCCTGTGCAGTGCGAGTACGCAACCCATTTAACCTGGAAGATGAAATGTGCTGGACTGACATGACTTCAAAGTCAGTTGAATTATCATAGGGTTCATTTGGGCCTGTTCTAGGGGAACACATGACAGTGTGTTGGCAGGGTACATCTGCTTCCCTTTCTTGTATGTTATTGTGAAGTTGTATTTCTGCAATCTTAGCATCATGCGTTGCAGTCTTGCTGGCGCTGTGTAGATGGGCTTGTTGAGGATGGTAACTAGTGGCTGGTGGTCAGTTTCGATGTGAATTTGTTTACCATAAATGTAGTCATTGAATTTTGTACATGCAAATACCACCGCTAGAAGTTCTTTTTAAATCTGTGCATAATGCACTTCTGTTTGAGTCAGTGTCCGTGACGCATATGCGACTGGAGCACCTTCCTGAAGACATGCAGCTTCTAGGCCGAACTGGGAAGCATCACAGGTGAGTGTGACAGGTTTTTGGACGTCATAGTATTTTAAGGTAGGTGGACTGGAAATAATTTGCTTCAGATTGTCAAAAGCATCCTGGTGTTGTTTAAACCAGCATCATTCTGCGTTTTTACAGGTCAACTCAATCAGGGGTGCAGACAGCTCACTGAGATTCGATATGAACTTACCCAAGTAATTTATCATACCCAAGAAATGTTGCAGTGCAGTAACATTGTCTGGTGGCTGCATTTTTGTGATTGCTTTTGTCTTCTCTGGGTCTGCTCGTAATCCCTTATTTGTGAAAATGTGACCCACATAGCTCACCTCACTTAGACGGAATTTACACTTCTGAGGATTCAGTCTCAAGTTCACTTCACGGGCACGATTTAGCTCTCTCTTTAAATTTTCGTCATGTTCCTCTTCACCATTTCTACCCATTATTATGTCATCCACTATGATTGCACATGGATAGCCGGCAAAGATTTGTTCCATGGTATACTGAAAAACTTTGCTGGCAGAATTAATACCGAAGGGCATCCGAAGGAATCTGAATCTTCCAAATGGCGTACTGAACGTTGTCAGTAGAGAAGACTTTTGGTTTAGTAAAATCTGCCAAAAGGAGCTCTTGGCATTTAGCACCGAGAATACAGTGGAATTTGGCATTTGCACCGAAACTTCTTCCACTGTGCGCATGGGGTGACGTGGACGTTTCAGGAATTTATTTAGGTCTCTGGGATCAATGCACAGTCTTATTTCATCTGTGTTTTTCTTGTGAGTGACAACCATAGATGATACCCAGTCAGTAGGTTCCGATACAGGGCTGCGAAAACCCATAGCGACCAAACTCTGCTTTCACCTTGTTTTGCATCACCGCAGGAATTCTGCGTGCTGGACGAACAAAAGGTTGAGCTTCTTTGTCAAGTTTCATGCAGTATGTCACAGGAAGTTTCCCTATTTCTTATTGGAAAAGATCTGCATACTTTGTGTTGATCTGTTAAGCAAAACCTGTTTCTTTTAGACTGACCTAGTGTACTGCTTTATTGAGAGAAATGAGGCCCATCCGAAGACAATCAGAGAGGCCAAGTAATGGCTGTACATCCCTTTGGACCACTTAGAATTGTAAAGTATAGATCTGACCATTCAGATGACAAGGTAATACAGTGAATCCAGCCGTTTGAATCTCCTCTCCACCATAAGCAACAAGCTTTACATGGCTCGACACCTGCAGATTTTCATGTTGGTTTATGTGTGCAAATGTCTGTGAGGACATGATGTTGCATGAGGCTCCTGTGTCAATTTTCAAGTCAGTTGTTTTCCCATTGATTTAAACTGTGCAAGATATTGCAGGTTTTTTCAGCTGTTTTAAATCGGCATTATTCACGTTTTGATGGTTCAGAGCAACTCCATCTATAAAGAAGGAGTATTCACTGCTATTGGAGGTTTTGGAAACTTCAATTTGATTCACAGTTTTTCTTAAATTTCTTGCACCATGAACTTTGGTCGATTTGGACATTTTTGGAAGTGATTCTATTTGTTGCACCTGTGGCATTGCTGGCCATACGCAGGACATCTCTCCCATTTAGCTTCATGGTTTCTTTCACAATTGCTGCAATTATAAATTTGCTGTGGAGCAAACTTGTCTAACCTGGGCGTGGGAGTACGAAACGACTTCCTTTTTATCGTTTGTGGAACACTGTCCACATTTGACAGGTTACGTTTTGGTCCAGCTAGCGTTTTGGTGTGCTGATCTGTTAGTTCATGTATCTGACATGTTTCAATAGCCTTTGCTAATGTCAACTCGTTATTACACAACAGCAATTTTCTTATTCCATCATTAAGTATTCCACACACGAGTCTATCCCTTATCAATTCTTCTTGTAAATCTCCAAACCTGCAACTCTGTGCTTTGTTTCGTAAGTCACTCACATACGCCTCGATCGTTTCACCTGGCTTTTGGTTTCTTGAATTAAATTTAAGTCTCTCCATTGTTATATTTGTTTGTGGACTGCAAAGTTCTCAGAACTTGTGTTTTAAACACTCTGGGTCTTTGCGTGATTCACCCGGTATGTGTATTTGTCGGTCAACACCCTGACCCATATACACTGTGGGTGCATAAACAAACGTTTGTTCGCGCTCAATGGCTTCTGAGCCGGCCAGGTTAAGCAGTATGAGTGCTTTTGTGTGAGGCTCTTTCTCTGAGTGTGCTATGAATATATCAAATTCCTGTTCAAAAACACGCCAATTTTTGGCGATATTGCCATCAAAGACTAGCAGATCAGGTCTGTGGAAACCTTCGGCCATATTTTATTTTTTGACGCTCTTAGACAGCTTACTGTGTCAAAGCAGTCATCAGAATTCTGTGCAGACCACTTCTGACACCATGTTAGATGCCGAGCTAGTAGACCATGAAAAGGTTTAACAACTTTACTTGAAGCACAGCAGACAGTTCACATACATGATGGCTTTTTCTTTCTACCATATCACAGTAGTACATGCGCAGTAGCGAGCTCAGTAACAGATAATTTAAAGTAACAGAACACATATTCTACACCATGGAACTGAAAATACGCATTTAGCAGATATACAGACATTCTTCAGAGGCACTGCTAGTGCAGAATCTGTCACTCTTGGTCCAAGCACGGGGAACCAGAGAATTGAACGATGGTGGTCCACTTTGAGAAGCCAGTGCATACAATTTTGGATGGATCATTTTGAACAGCTAAAAGAAGATGAGCACTTTGTTGATACTTTCATTGACAAATCTCTCATCCAGTTTTGTTTCCAGCATTCTATACAGGTAACACATTTGGATTACTACAGTTAATTTAATCATAAAAATAATATTAAAGTTTATGTATTAAGATTCACTTAATATTTAATATGCAGTGTAGTGTGTGTTTATTAATTTATTTTGATCAACCGCTGTATGTTGCAGAATGAAACAGCGTAACGCCAAAAACACAGTATCGCGTGGTTGGGGATCACGCTAAAAAGCAGCCTGATGACTGTGTATATATTTTTTGCTGCAACGATAACACAAAGCTCGAGAATTATGTGTGGCCCATTCTGGAGATGGAGCACCACACATACTATAAAATGAAGTTCTTGTTTCAGTGGAAAGACATGTACATGATGGACAGTATTAATGCATCAATAAAATGTTTAAATGGGCTGATATGTATGATAGGTACAACTCTGTTAAGGCGAAGTTATTTCATCCTGAAAGAAATGACCCTGGTCTCTCCAAATTTGACTTAACTCCTCCCACATATTACAGTCATTAAAAAAACACCTGGAGATCGACTCATTCACAACAAACTCTCAACATGTCTCAAGAATTTACATCTGACTGCTGCTTCAGCAAAACGCCTGAAACAGTACCCGCAATGCCTGATGACAATGCGATACCACCGGAGTGACCCACACAAGTTTTTGACAGTGGCTGGCTGGATCAATTTTGTATGGATCTGGGATACCACAATTTAACTTTTCTCACAACACTGTATGGAAATACAGGTGCGATAGCCGGAGCTGCAGCCTATGCAGGGTGTGATGACACAAATGGCTGCATACGCGCTGATGCATTCAAAAGCATAAAAGCATGGTCATTGTCATTCTGGAACATCGCATCAACAAAAAGCTGAAGGACCTCTGCCTGGGGTGTGAAGTTGACCATCCAAGCCAGATCAGACACAGTTGTTTGTTTGAACCTAATGCCTTTTTCTTTGATGCGTACTGATGAACTGACATGTAACCTGATTAAACCTGGACTTAAACACGTCATTGCTCAAGCACTAAGCCGCTGTGGTTTAAGGATTCACCCCCAGAGGATTCAAGGATCAGTGGATGCCATTTTGCATGAACTATGCGATGAAGTCTACATCGTGGAAAAGCTCAGAGAAGTCAGAGAAAAAGTTTTGGATACCAACAGTGAGCAGATCGTTTATGACGCTGTTGACCTCTCAAGCCACCGGTGTGTAAAGTCTCAAAGAAACCTCTCAAGCTGAACGTTTGCAAAGTCAGTATGGGGAACATTTGTTGTTATGCTGGACTGGCAAAATGTCTACTGAAACAATGTGTAAGATGTGAGATGACCAACTTATTGTATGAGACCATAGGTGACAGAGTTGATCTCAATCATAGATGTTTTTCAAGACATTGTTAAAGGATACAACCAGAAAGAGTTGGTCGATATTCAGACACCATAAATATAAAACGCATGTATAGAACACATTCCTTTATTTTACAATTAACCATGGCTGAGGGCAGTTTTTATGTCACACTACCCTGCAATGCGTCATTATCTGTTTATCCAGAAAACTGTATATAGTGTTATACAACAAGACTAGCAAGAACTATAAACTTGAAAGGAGAATGGCAGGTAGAATTGATTGAGTTTGAATTCCCCAGAGCGTGGTACACATTTACTGAAAAGACATTTGTTTCACCATTGTTAAGAATGAAACAACTGTCAGTGATGGTTTAAGATATGATCATTACGGTGAAGGCAAAGAGATTGATACGTTAATCAATACCAACTAAAACATATTAAATGAGCTTTACATGTTAAAGTACGGATACTATGATGATATCCTTTTTTAGATCAGGGAGATAAATGCAAACCTGCCTCTACAGGTGAAACTCGGCTATGTTTTTGCAGTTTATGAAGTTTTTTTTTAAAAGCCATTAACATTTTTGGGGGGAAACTGGCAGTTATTTTAGGATTAAAACCAGGGGTGTCTATCAAGCCTGCTAATCAAACACAAGAAAATCATAGCACAGGAGCAACACCTGTGACGTATGCACCCCATCAAGCTGACATAAATGCCGGATTTTATTCATTGTTTATTTATTCAGACATAATCAAATATCAATCAGTAGGCGATTATTATGCCCCATTGCAAGGTGTGTCCACATAGCTTGAGAAAACCACAAAGTTGTCTGTGTTAGGTATGTTATGGAAATTCATTTCTATACCTTTATATGCATTTTCTATTCTGTTCTTCTTTCCTTTTTCTATGTCTACATTACACAGTTAAGCTATGCGTGACCACTTTGGCACCTTTTTATCATAAGACAAGATTGTATTCCATGTATGGTGACCTATGACCTGTACAGCCGTGTGAGATATGGGATAGAAATATAGACAACTAAAAGAGAATCATGAGTGTTAAGATAACTGTGACGTGATTCATTCGCTATGCCACCTATGGCCTTGTGGGCTTTAGAGGGAAGAAACTAGATAAAAAGGGAACACACTCTTCTTTGAGTGTCGCACTCTGCAGGAACCTGTGTTACTGTATGACTGTCTGACCTTCTTTGCAAAGAATAAAACTTTTAAAGACATCCTGGGTAAAACTTTGTCTTCTTTACCATGGAGAGAGCCTCCTTAAAGAAAATAGCCACTACAGGTACGATAAACCACACTACGCAGCTGTTAATAAACATCTATCACGGAGATATCCATACAAGTAAAAGACGATCAAAATCAAGAAGTGAATTTTAGTTACGTAAAAGTGTGTGCTAAGCTACACTTTCGACCGGTGCAATAGAGCGACAATGGTGTATTTTAACAACCGCAATATGGATGCAGAACGCTATGAGTAATATTACCAAAATCAGGCCGGCAATCGACTTCCCAGTTATGCTGGGGGTGGCGTTATGTATGGAGCCGGTTTGGGTGGTATATTCAGGGGGCTTTTCAGAATGGCCATACCGTTGCTTAAACGAGGGTTTAGCATAGCAAAACTACATCTTAAATCAGCTGCCAAAAACATATTAATCGATCTTGTTAGCAATACATTATCATGAACTATTAATAACAATACTCAAGACGGATCAGGACTGATGGTAATGGCACGCATCTAGACCATCAGGGGTCCGAAGGAGCAGTCTTACACAGAAGAAAACAAAACGCAAAACACACTCCCAAGAAAACGCCAGTCTTGAAACGAAAGCGCAAGGAGACAGGAAAACTCATGGCATCATTATATAAAAAAAGATTTATTAAAACAGTATTTTAGACCATGGCCTTACTACTCACCGTGTCAGAAGAATGTTTAAAATCCGAACTGGATCTGTTCACAGTGCCGTTGACCCAAACGGCGATTGAGAAAAATGCATACATCGAGGTGCCACCACTGTTTGCAATTTTAGACACATCACTTCCTGAGTTTTTTTATCGCCAGTAATGGTGAAGATTATTTAGACCTAAACAACACAACACATTAGTGTTTTTACGTCTCAAAATAACAAATCCAGACGGGTCTGATATTGCAGACGGCGCACCTGTAGTTCTTATCAACTATGCTGGAGCTACAATATTTTCACAAGTGGATGTGTCTTTAGGAGATAGATTAATTTTTCAAGGATCAAATTTATATCCCTATCGATGCATAATAGAGTGTCTCATCAACTACAGTAAAGGCACTCTTGAGTCGCTTTTCTCTGCTGGTCTGTTTTACAAGAAAATCATGGAAATCATGGTCTGACCAAAAGCATTTACCAATGCTAGCAGCGTGCTGGAGGTTCTCATACCCCCTTCATAGCGATATTGTTTTTCAAGAAAAACTGATGCTTAATGGTGTGGACGTCAGAATACGCATGACGAGAGGTAAAGATGAATTCTGTTTGATGAGAAATGACGCGATAGCTTATAAATTAAGCATACTATCGGCGTCCTTGTTTGTGAAAAAGGTGGCTGTTTCACCGGCCGTGAGATTGGGACACGCACAGGCCCTTCTTTCAACTACAGCCAAATACCCCATTGACCGGGTGTGTGTGAAAAACTTTTCAATCCCTGCAGCATCGTGTGTCTGCAATCAGGAAAACCTGTTTTTAGGAACTCTACACAAATCTATTGTTATAGCAATGGTAGATAATGATGCATTTACAGGTACTTATACCAAAAAAAGTTTGCATTTAAGCATTATGATGCAGAATTTCTGTCTATTGTTGTAGAATTCGACTTCATCAATTAGATACTATCACACTGGAGGTTTTGGATACCAGAAAATAGACTTTATTCAACATAATAAAGCCGAGAGAGTGTAGAGCAGCCCTTCAGGACAACCTGAAGTCTCCCCTAGACAATCTAATGTGTCTGTGTTCTTCACAATTTTTATACAGATTTTCTCTCCCCACCTCCTTGTTTTACTCTGACCATTTTAGGATGTTTTCTCTTTACTGAGAGGTTCAGTTTATCTTTAGGTGCTCATGTTATTCTGGGCCCTGTCCCCTACAATGCAAACACCTGTTTCCACACCAGAGTTATCTCTCCATAGATTGAATCCCTTCTGAGTGTTTACATACATTGGCATGTTGGTACATTAATTTTAAAATATGTCACTCACTCTCCTGAAAGCCTCTCACCGATATAACTTCATATGTGTGTTTTACATGTACAATCACTGTTTTACATATTAACTCATTCTTCAGCAGCTCCCCACAATGATGACCTCACACATTCCTCAGCAGAACACCCATTTTACACACAATCAGCTGTCATCTTTCTTCTCTAAATATACCAACAGTTCTTGCCCTGTTTCCTCAAAATACATGTCTATAGATCTCTAGATGCTTATATAGGTTGACATGTTTACTACAAACTTTTAAAGAATAAAAAAATCTTCTTCATATCCCTCCTCTGTGGCTTATTAAAGCCACACCTTAATTGTCTTTACCCATAGTGAAAGTTGCTGATAGAGACGTATGGTTGAGAAAGTCTGTAACCTGAAGTTGTGGTGATTATCACTGCTTGACTTGTGGCACATTCTATATATCTTGCTCAGGCATATTATCAGAATCACTCTTTCCTTTGTTCTGATAACCTCCTTCTGCCACACTTAGCACTATTTGTGCTGTGGAATTTTCTTGTTCATCGGTTTCTGGTCTGCTTTCTCTTGCTGGAGTTCTTTCCTTTGTAACCCTTGTGCAGTTAGATGGTACCCCGTCAATGGCATCCACTTTGGCAGCTGCTGGATTTGTCCTCATGTCTGGATATGGTCCTTTCCTCCTAAGCTCATTCCACTTTCTCCAACACCCTCAGATGTACTCGATCACCGGAATAACTGAACCTGTCTCTGCTTCCTCACATGGCTCCTTTCTGGTTTCCTGTACAGTTATCGCTTTGCAGATGGCAGTTAGTTTCTTCATAAAAGATCAACATTCTTCTTTGCAATGTATTAGACATGTTTGCCAAACATTCCAAGAGGTTTTATGCGAGGTTATAGGCGAGGTTATATACGAGGGTCGACCCAATAGCACTTCATGCAGTGTTAGTTACCTGTTTCTGTCACTTGCATGCAATCACTCATTAATGCAAAAGGTAACACATGAATCCAGTTAAGTTTATTATTTTCCCATATCTTGTTAAATTAGGCCTTGATGGATCATCTTCAGCTCTTTCAG
This sequence comes from Danio choprae, assembly GCA_903798125.1. Lineage (NCBI taxonomy): Eukaryota > Metazoa > Chordata > Actinopteri > Cypriniformes > Danionidae > Danio > Danio choprae. The sequence continues at coordinate 742,655 of CAIGQW010018594.1, forward strand.
CCATTTCTTACAGTTGTGTGTGATCAATGCACAATTTTCTTGATTTCCAATACTCATTTAACTGTTTATTTATGCATTTATATATCTATTTATTCATTTATTTAATCACTTAATCACTTATTTACTTAATTACCTTATTTCACTCAAATTAACCTTAATTACTGTCATTTCTTTATAAACGCAGACACACTATTTGAACTTATTCAACGTATTCCAAATCTGGGACTTGTAATAATTATTCCTTCTCCCCTGCTCTGCTGCTGGAATCACCTTCACTCATCTACCAAACCTGTCATTTCCAAAAGCTTTTATCTCATTTTTATGTCATTTCCAAAAGCTTTTATTTTTATTTGTTGTTTAATTTGCACTAATTCATCTAATTGAGGTTGTGACTCTATATGCACTAATGTTAGGTCTGCTATATTATTTCCTTTAATGAAAAACTAATTTCTTATTTATCATCTTAAATAACATTATTGCATCTAGATTTCTTGTTAATGGCATGTCTAATTTTTCCCTCCTTCCTATTTTGTAATTTCTCAACTCTTTTTATTTTACACTTCTACATCCAGTCAGCACTAAATAAGTCATCTTTAAAAAGTCATCTCATGTTTCATTATTTTTAGCAATAGTGTTTAAGTCTTTTAACTTGGGTTAGAGCTAAATGAGACTGCAAATACTAAATCCTATACGTTATAACAATATTCATCACAAAATCTTCTCAACCCTTTTAAACCCCTTTTAGCATATGTACTGTAAGTCTAATCAAGTGTCTACTCTACCCTCCTCTTGTAATTCCCTGTATCAGGAGGAACATATTTCAGTATAGTGTGTGTTAGGATCCTCTGGTGAAAACTCCTCTATCATTGATGGCTCTTAAATCCTAAACTAAACAAAATCTACTCTTGTCTATTTTGATTCATGCCATAATTCAAATCAACTTCAAATTAAACACATTTTATTAGTCACCTACACAATCAGAACTGATATATTATTGATTTTACATAGAATTTTCAAGGACAGTTAGATCTTTTTATTAATTGCTCCTATGTTATACCTCTTTTAGTATCCAGTGAGCAGACCTGCATCTTGTTTATTTTAATCCTCACTGGCTGTGGCTAATTTTGTCTGCCTCTAAGTCCTGAAATGATAATCATAGTTAAAATTTGACACTTGCCTAAATAATTTCATTTCTAAGCTATTTCTCAATTTACATTTTATATTGATGTGTGTTATCCACTGTCAGCTCCTAATTCCTTCCTGCTCACACATCAAACTGCTTGTATAAATATTTTTGTTGTCATTTCTTATAATTTAAAATCAGTTATTTCTTTATAGGTTCCTCTATATCTGATCTGATGTTTCCTCATTATTCCCTAAGACTTTTAATCATTTCTTCACTGTTTCAGGTGAAACAAAACCCGTTTTCTTAACCACTTTTCTCATTCAATTATTCTTTTAGCACACTTAGAAGTGTTAATTTTTGGCCTATTATGTACTGGGAGTTCATTTCAATTATTATAATTTTTTTTTTGTCATTCTCTTCTCATATTCTCGTTTTAATCTCTTTAATAATTTTTTCTCTTTCAAATCTTGATTTAGATTATTCAAAATAAGATTATGCTTAGATATTTCCTTAATTTTTACTTAATTCCCTCAAAAGTTTCTAATGCAAATTATTTCTTAAGTTATCAAAAGCTGTCTTTTTTTTTAAATCTTTTTTTTTATTTTTTATCACCACTATACTTTGTACTTTATCCTCCTATGTTCAATGATCTCTATGACTAAACCTATGAAAATTGACCAAATTAATTTAAATACCACCTCAACATTACACATTTAGGCTTTCATTGTACATTTCCATATAAAATTTTTCTTACAATTTACATGATACTTTTCTATCTATCAAACTGACCGGAGTCTGATTTGATACAAGAATGGGTAGTTACACTTTTGTTCTTAATTTGCCCACTGGCGTGGTCACATCATATTTGATTTGGACTGCTGCTTTAAAGTGGCCTGTCAGACCCTCCCTCCTCGCACCCTGAGAGGACAGCTGGCTCATAGATTGGTGCTGCAGTCTTTTCTGTGGTGTCCATACTCAACACATTTCTCCATATCAGGACACAGTGTTTCCCCCTCTCTCTTTGTGCTGGCTTCTTTTCTTTCACCCAGCTGATGCAAAGTTCTGGTGGAGCGCTTTTTCTTGTTTGATCAGTTCATCATTCTCTTGTTTGCCTCTTTTTAGTGTCTCTGAACATAAGTAGCTTTTTCAGTAATCCTTTGCATGCAGTGCCTGCATCACTGCTGTCACAAATGTCCACAGCCAACAATTTGTCCATGGTGTTTTTCAACCACCTTTCCATTTGCCAGTGCACTCAGAGATGTCTGGTAGGTAGAGACTTCAGTCCCACAAAGTTCATCCGTCCTTTTAATTTACTATATAGAATTTAGCTCATGACCTAATAGGTCTTTTTCCTCTTTCCCATTTTCCTCCATCAAATGAAGACTCCTCCCAACTATTCTCAACTCTCCTTTTTTCAGCTTATATTTCTCTAATACTAAATTGTCTGTATCATTTATTAATTTTCTGTTTCTTTAATTTTCATCTAATTCAATTTCTTTAGCTTATGCTTTACTTTACTTATTTTTCTCCTAATCAATGCTATTGTTTCCTCACTAGTTTGTCTTTCTTTACAGTGTATTTCAATTTCTCTAACATTTTCCATACTCAGATTATATTTTCTCACTGCTTGCATCAAATGTTCATTCCTTTTGTAATTCTTCATTATTTTATCTTGTATTTTTTCTGCCACATTTTTGAGTATTTAATTTCTCATTTCCATACGTTTTAATCCAACAGTACTACATGGTGGCCTAATATCTGGTATAACTGTTCAAAATCATTACTGCTATAGCTCAGGGTTCATATTAATTGAACTCGCATATTTATTTACTAAAAGCATTTTTCATTTTTGAAATGCACTGTTTAATTATCAATTTACCTTCTTACTGCATAAAACTCTTAATTTTTTCTAATTAGAAACTCTATCACATTTTTTAGCATTTACCCAGCTTCTATGATTTTTTACCTGAATCACTGTTCTTTACTACAATAGATAAATCAGCATGGAGCTGACTTTGAAAAAGATGACAACAGCCAGCCTAAGCCACATTTTTTATTACCCTTAAATACAGTCTCATCCTCTATAAGCCAAATCTTAGTTTCTTTAGAATGTTACTGCTTTTTCTAGTTTTTTGATCTTATCTGTTTACTATACCTATATTTTACACGTTTTACTATATTTTAAACATCTCTTCTTTATCTAACAGTGTTTGAACTTCTTTTTTCTATGTTTTGTTTTTTGTCCTTTTCCTTTCCTTAATTTGAGTTTTTAGCTCTTAGGTTTTCTTATACATTTTTTTAAGCTTATTTTCCTGCATATTTTATCATTACCTCTTCAATTATCAATATTCATTAAAGTTTTCTCTTCTAACTTTTCCTTCTTTTCAAAAAACTTATCTGTTATTTATTCATACTAGTAAATTTATTTATTTATTAATATATTCTTTTACTCCATACTCCCTTTATCTCCATATATTTATTACTATTCCTTCATTTATATTTCTTAATTAGTATAGCTTCAAAATGACTTTATTTTATCTCATATAACTATATTAGTTATATCTTACTGCATCATTGGCATTTACTTATTATACTTATATTACTATAGTACTTTATCATATATCTATTTATTTAATAACTTATGTCCTATTATTATTATGTTAAAGTCTCTTATTTTTTATCTAATATTTTCTCTTCTTCTGCTTCTGTCTGCCCTGTTCTGTAAATAGACAGAATTTATTTATTTTTTCACCCATTGACACCATAAATCTTCCTCTTCCCCCCTCCTGAAACAGACTCTAGTTCACCTGATGTTATGTCAGGAATTTCAATCCACTCTGCCTGTTGTTCTTTTCTTAACATATACACAACTTAAACCACAAACATAACTTCAGAAAAATGTTTAACTAGTATAGTCTTCTGCCTTTTCAGTCTGTGTCTTTCAACTGCAATATGTTCTATTAGTTTTAATTTAGGAGACTCCTCCTTTATTTCATAATCTCTTCCCTAAACTGCACCAATCACTATTCTTATTGTTCTCAATCACACCACATATGCAATTCTCCTTTTATATTATAATCTACTATAATCCTTCTTTTAACCTACTCTTTATTGAAAACATACCTTTAAACACAATTACACTTCTACTCTTATTATTTTCTCCTTCTCATTCACTCCTCTCCTCCACTCAGTGTAACATGAGCTGCATCCCCTACTCTCATTCCAGTCAAGGAGGAGGAAGGGAGACTTCTCTGCACACCAATATGGACTATTTTGCCTCAGCCCCAAGCAGGCAAATACACAAACACATACAATTAAATAAATACACTACAATACACTCCTCTTGAGTGACCTGTAAAAGCAGCTTCTAACCTTAGAGCGGTAACCACAGCATTTTCACTACACTGACCTGCCTACCCATGCAGCCCTCTGCTTCACCTAAAACAGAGCGGTATCGTAGGACTTTGCGCGCTTCTCTCTTCTTTAATCTGCTTTAATATCTGTCACCACACATTAAGAACTCTCACTCTTAAAACTTGTAAATGCTCTATTCATATCCTACATCATTAAAAATTTCCCAAATATGAGTAACAGTTACTAGTTAATGTTTTTCCTATCCATCAAAGGCCCACTTAGGTAAACACAGATCATTTGCATGCAAATTACTCTTTTTCTTCTGGTATTCAAAACCCCTTGTTTCTTTTTAATCGTTTTACATTTATTTTTACTTTTAGTTCTTTAAAGCTGGAGAAACAGATCAAGAGTCTTTACCGTTACAAGCAGGTCCTGGCAGAAAAACACAAACTTATAAGCGAAAATTGCTTACCGTTAATTAATTGTGGCCACGTATTTGTCACACCCCCTGCACGTTCGCCAACTTCTACCGACGCTTCATAAAGAATTACAGTTCAATATCTTCACCCTTGTCCTCTCTCCTCAAGGGGGGTCGGAGAACCATCGCCTGGAGCTCCGAGGCGGATCGCGCCTTCCGACTCCTCAAGAGCAAATTCACCGCAGCACCCATCAGAGAGAGGAATATGCGGGACTATATGTCAAAATTTGATTGATGACCACCACGCCCCTTTAAGGCGGGACTTCCGGTTTAAGCCCCGCCCCTTTTAATATAAATTTGATAATTCCGGTAATTAGATTCTTATCAGTTTAATTAAATGAAATGATGTATTATAATTCCGGTAATTAGATGCTTATCAATCTAATTAATTTATAATTCCGGTAATTAGATGTTAATCAAACTAATTAAATTATAATTCCGGGAATAAAAAATATATTTATTATTACTATATTAAATTAAAGTTAATTAAATTATATAT
>CAIGQW010018594.1:788419-818458 GCA_903798125.1 Danio choprae
CCCAGATTAATAAAGGGACTAAGCCGAAATGAAAATGAATGAATGAATGAACATCTAATTACCGGAATTATAAATTAATTAGATTGAAAAGCATCTAATTACCGGAATTATAATACATCATTTCATTTAATTAAACTGATAAGAATCTAATTACCGGAATTATCAAATTTATATTAAAAAGGGGCGTGGCTTAAACCGGAAGTTCCGCCTTAAAGGGGCGTGGTGGTCATCAATCAAATTTTGACATATAGTCCCGCATATTCCTCTCTCTCCCATCCTCAGACACCCGGATCCTACGCGGCCCTTCGTAGTCGAAGTCGATGCGGCAGACATAGGAGTGGGGGCCGTACTCTCCCAGTGGTCTGACAAACCCAAAGCTCTCCATCCGTGTGCGTACTATTCCCGTAAACTCAGTTCTGCAGAACAGAACTACGGCATAGGGGACCGTGAGTTACTGGCCATCAAACTGGCCCTCGAGGAATGGCGGCACTGGCTGGAAGGAGCACGATTTCCCTTCACCGTAATTACGGATCATAAAAACCTCCAATATCTTCGCAATGCCCAACGACTGAATGCCCGACAAGCTCGGTGGTCACTATTCTTTGCCCGATTTAACTTCTCCATCACGTACCAGCCTGGGAGCAAAAACTGTAAAGCGGACGCCCTTTCCTGCCTATACTCACCAGATCCCGTTCAAGACGCTCCCGAACCCATACTACCACCATCCATCTCCATTGCGCCCATACTATGGAAGATCGACGAGGAAATCCGTGCCGCCACTCTCGAGGAGCCAGCCCCTCCGGGTCTTCCACAAGGTTTGACCTACGTTCCATCCAGTCACCGTCTCACCCTCCTCGAAAGTACGCACACCTCCCTCGGTTCAGGGCATCCGGGCAGCAGGCGAACCCTCTCGCTCCTACGTGGGAAATACTGGTGGCCTGGTATGGCCAAGGACGTTGCCCAGTATGTTCGGGGGTGTTCGGTCTGCGCCGTAACCACCACTCCTCACCGTCTTCCTGAAGGCAAACTCCAACCATTACCGATTCCCCGCCGACCCTGGACCCACATCGGGATAGATTTTGCCACAGACTTACCTCCATCTCGGGGTCACACCACCATATTGGTTGTCGTCGATAGGTTTTCCAAACAGTCATCTCACTCAACTCATCCCACTCAACAACTCATCCCACTCAAGGCCCTACCTACCGCCTTAGAAACCGCTAAAGCACTGTTCAATCACGTCTTCCGCAACTATGGTCTCCCCGAGAATATCGTCTCCGACCGGGGACCACAATTCATTTCCAGGGTCTGGCGGGCCTTCTTCCATTTATTTGGTACATCCATCAGTCTCTCATCCGGCTACCATCCACAAACCAACGGGCAGACCGAACGTAAGATTCAAGAAATCTCACGATACCTCCGGACCTACTGTGCCCATAACCAGAATACCTGGAGCCAGTACTTACCGTGGGCAGAGTATGCCCAGAATTCCCTTCGCCAAGCTTCTATGGGACTAACCCCCTTTCAGTGTGTTCTAGGGTACCAACCTTCACTGTTTCCATGGACCGGCGAAGCATCTGAAGTGCCCGCGGTAAACCACTGGTTCCAGGAGAGCGAGAGGGTATGGGACTCAGCTCACGTCCACCTCCAACGGGCAGTGCGGAGACATACCAACGCCGCCAACCGCCGCAGATTACCCAACCCAGTATACCATCCTGGGGACAAGGTGTGGTTGTCAACTCAGAACATCCGTCTCCGACTGCCCTGTAGAAAGCTGAGTCCCCGCTACATAGGGCCGTACACCATCCACTCACAGATTAACCCTGTCACCTACCGTCTCAACCTGCCACCTCATTCCCGTATTCCTTCTGCCTTCCATGTCTCACTCCTTAAACCCTTCACTGACCCTGTTTCTCCTCCCTCTACAGACCCAGAACCGCCTCCCCCTCCAGCTCAACCCGAAGTCTTGGGTGAGAACATCTACCAGGTCAAAGAAATCCTCAACTCCCGGCGGCGGGACGGCCGGATCCAATACTTAGTCGACTGGGAAGGATTCGGCCCCGAGGAGCGGTCATGGACACCCCGGGAAGACATCCTAGATCCCTCTCTCCTCGAAGAATTCCACCAGCAACATCCCAACCGTCCAGCTCCTCGAGGCCGCGGTCGTCCACGCCGCCGGTCCAGGGTGCCAGGAGTCACCCGTGAAGGGGGGGGTACTGTCACACCCCTTGCACGTTCTATCAGCCCTGCTCACCATTCACACTCTCCAGCCACTACACAACGCACTCAGTCACCCGTTTACTAAACACACACACCTGTGCACTCATCACACTCACCTGCTCCAGTCATCACCACCACACTATATAGACTCACCCTATCCAGTCCCTCATTGTCTGGTATCATCTTCACATGATCACAACTCTCTCCTTCTGCTCGTCCCGATCATCTGCCAAGGCTATCTGCGACTCATTGTACCCAGAGACTAACCCCTGTCATCGGCTTGCTCTACTCAAGGCAAGTAATTCTATTGTCTCTATAGACTCTGCATTGTACTGCTTGCTAGCACCTCGGTGCGAAGATTTACTTGTGTTTTAATAAACACCGTGTGAACGATATTCTTGTCTCTGCCTTCTGTGGTCCGTGACAGTATTTGTGTTTTTTCTCCAGTCCAGCATGCACAGAAACACGAGTCCTGCTCCTTTCCAGCCCCACGTTCCTTGGGCGCCATGTGTTGTAGAATTCGACTTCATCAATTAGATACTATCACACTGGAGGTTTTGGATACCAGAAAATAGACTTTATTCAACATAATAAAGCCGACCGTGTAGAGCAGCCCTTCAGCACAACCTGAAGTCTCCCCTAGACAATCTAATGTGTCTGTGTTCTTCACAATTTTTATACAGATTTTCTCTCCCCACCTCCTTGTTTTACTCCGACCATTTTAGGATGTTTTCTCTTTACTAAGAGGTTCAGTGTATCTTTAGGTGCTCATGTTATTCTGGGCCCTGTCCCTTACAATGCAAACACCTGTTTCCACACCAGAGTTATCTCTCCATAGATTGAATCCCTTCTGAGTGTTTACATACATTGGCATGTTGGTACATTAATTTTATAATATGTCACTCACTCTCCTGAAAGCCTCTCAGCGATATAACTTCATATGTGTGTTTTACATGTACAATCACTGTTTTACATATTAACTCATTCTTCAGCAGCTCCCCACAATGATGACCTCACACATTCCTCAGCAGAACACCCATTTTACACACAATCAGCTGTCATCTTTCTTCTCTAAATATATCAACAGATCTTGCCCTGTTTCCCCAAAATACATGTCTATAGATCTCTAGATCTCTAGGTTATATAGGTTGACATGTTTACTACACACTTTTAAAGAATAAAAAATCTTCTTCACTATTTATCTGGACTCTCTTCAGTTTCCATCAAAACCAATACAACCTTATTATGCATATGGATCTGCTGTGCGTGTGTTCTACCAATTAGTATAGGCTCCTGGAACCCATCTCAAAAACCAAGCCCTATCCATTGATAGGGAGGACTTTTTGAATGGATACACGCTATATGTGTTCAATCTCACACCAGACGAGGATTGTGGTCAGCACGTATCGCTTATCAAGTCAGGAAACATCAGGCTTGAAGCACGATTCATGCAGCCTTTACCCTGAACAATCAACCTGATCATCTATGCCATATTCGACAGCATCATAGAAGTGTCAAATTGTGGGCAGATCCTTGTTGATTAATTTAAAAAAATAATGGACACAATCGAGAAGATGGCGTGGGGTGTTTTTTTGACAGCTTCGGTATTAAGCCGGATGATGTCTGTTTTCCCACGGTTATCAATAATTTTCTAAAAGTAAATTGTGTAGTTGTACAATATTCTGTCAAACAGGTGCAAGATTTTTCATCAGACACCTGCGGGCAGCATTGTGTGTTCTTTATCATATGGCAAAAGGGAAATGCTATGATTACATTCTGAAACTGTATAGCGACGATTTTGTTAAAAATGACAAATGTTTAACTTTTGTAAAAAAATTAATCATATGTCTCTTTTATTATACACACATACATTTATTATTACATAAAAAGGTAACACTACAATAACAGTACATGAAAAATGATGTATTAATATTCAAACTAAACATTACTTTATTATGAACTAATGATGAGTTAAAGCGTGTGCTAATCATGAACTAACATTAACTACAACATGAGTCACAAGAGTTCATGTGTGTGTGTTACACTTTTAAGAAGGAGACTATGTCCGTTCTTGTAGCAACACATTTATTTCTGTGGAAACACATAGGAAACACAGTTTTATCAAGGAGCATGCCAGTTGTGTTTGCAACGCAGCTAATCACATACTAACTACCGCTTCTTTGTGATTCAGTTACAAACACATAGAGTCATAAATAATAACATGTTATAGTGCAGTTGTTTAGCAAATATATGACACTGACATATTGATATATAAACCACTCTCAAAAAGGCTCTAAATCGATTCACAATTAACATCACAAAATAGATCTAAATGTGTATTGTGATAACTTTCTCACAGCATAAAATAAGGCATAAACAAATTAACCACATTTGTGCATTACAACCTCCTTTAACTTGAATATGAAATGAATAAAACAATATCTATAAACAAACACAAAATAACTATTTGCCACATTTCCACATAGCTCATAGATATGTGTCATAGATATTATCTATTCCTCATAGATAACTGTCTTAAGCTGTATCAATGCCCTTTTTAACTTCTATGAAATATAACTTTACTTAATGAACTACATTTTAACTGAATTTTAATGTTTATCTGAAAATCTCACTAAATAAAATAAATAAAAACACTACTGCTGAATCTCACTGGAATTATTATGAACCGCATTTTCTGAAGGTCCATTTCAACGTAATGACTAACAGCTATACTAAACAAGGTCTAATCATGCTATTTTGTAATCACACACGTTTTCACCCACTGCACATCACTATACACAACCATATTAATAAAGATCACGAAAGTTAAACATTGTGTCTCATTTTCACTGAGTATCGATTAGATGCATGTTTACATTAACTTCTCGCTGCTCACATTGAAAGCTACAAGTTTCTAACATTTCCGCCATTTTGTCACCATTAAATCACGGTCGAATTCAACTAATTTACTGTATCAGGACATAAATTTATCTCTATATAAACAATATATGCTTCTGTGTATTATTAGAGTAAATATTATTATCTTACCTGTTGAAACACATAGGAAACACAGTTTTATCAAGGAGCACGCCAGTTGTGTTTGCAACGCAGCTAATCACATACTAACTACCGCTTCTTTGTGATTCAGTTACAAACACATAGATATAAACGTGGGCGCCCCCGCCTGGTGACACTGAGTTTCACATGGATAAATCCATCACACTATACTTCTGTAATACACATGCATTGTTAGAGAAGATGCCATTATTCCTGAATTAGACGAAATTAAATAGTTAAACAAAAATAAAGATGGGGGGTTGACAGTTGTTATCAGTTTTTATCCCTTAGGACTACATGTGAACAATGGCTACCTTAATTTCTTGTTAGTCGTGCTTGTTGTTTGTATTAATTACCACATTCATTTATGCTTAAATTAACCATCATGAACTCATGATATGTTAATGTATAACTATGTTGTGACTTTACTTGAAGAGGCACATCATCATTAACCCATTCTTAACTACTCATGAACTCCTTTTGCACAGCCGTCTAGTGCGTTTACACTGAATAACAATAGAAAAGTGTTCTGTCAACATCATCATAAACAGATTAAACACAGGAGTTCATGAGTAGTTAAGGATGTTAATGGTGATGTGCCCCTCCAAGTAAAGTCATAATATAATATTACAATATAATATTACATTAACAGCTCATGAGTTTGTGTTGGTTACATTTAGCTTAAACCTAAATGTTAAATAATACATTAACAACATTTACTAACAAGTAATTAAGGTAGCCATTATTTACACATGAACTCTTGTGACTCATTGTCACGTTCGCTTTCAAATGAAGGCACAGGAACACGAGATTTATCAAAATACACAAATCTATTTACAAACACTCACATCAAGGGCACTGGAAACACAAAAGACTCAGGAAAGACATGAGGTGAAGACAACATGGATGATCAGACAATACAATACCGGACCAAGGACTGAACCAAACACAGGAGTATAAATACACAAGGAACATGATTAAACTGATAGGACACAGGGGTGAGACACAGTTGAAACAAATGAAAATTAGGAAATGGCGGGAATTAGAACAAAGGAATCACATGGCACAGAACAGATACCTGACATTACCCCCCCCCCCTTTTTGAAGGTGGTTCTTCGCGCCTTCAACACAACAACATAATATAAGAGAGGGTGGGAGGGGAGGGTGCCAGGGAGGAGTCTTAGAAGGGAGGAACCAGGAAGGACACTGGAAGACAAGGAGTGGAGGACTTGGCCAGGGAGGAATTTCAGGAGGGAGGAACCAGGAAGGGAGCTGGATCAGGAAGACCCAGGACACAGCCAAAAGGAACGGCCCAGGGCGGAGTCGGGGAAGGGAGGGAACCATGGAGGAGGAGTGGCTGTGACGGTGGGGTTAAGGAAGCCTGCGGCGGAACCAGAGTGACAGAGGACCAAGGCGTAACTGGAGGGAAGGAGGAGCTCAATGCAGCCGGTAGGACGGTGCGACGAGGCACAGCCAAAGGAGTGGAGTCCAGAGGTGTAGGAAGAGCGACGACTGACCAAGGTGGAGCCGGAGGGACGAGGGAGCCTGGCGGAGCTGGTGGGCTGACGGCCTACAGCGGAGACGAGGGAGGAGTGAGCCAACGTGGAGCCCTAGGGTCGAAGGGCCGAGGCGGAGTCAGTAGCTCGGAGGCTGGAGGAGCTGACACTGGGCGACACCCTCCAGAGTGCGACGCTGGCAGGCAGCACCCTAAAGCGAGCTCCACCTCTGGAGCTTGAGGGCGAGCTGGGGGGCTGGCTGACTGCAGCAGTGCTGGACCTGGCTGACTGGCTGCAGTCTTTGGTTGGAGTAGAGGTGGAGAGTGTGAGAAGTTTCTCACGATTCTGGAGCTTGGAGCATCAGGAAATCGTGTCACCCTCAGCAGTTGTTATTGTTTTTTTGTTAGTTTGTCCTGTTTTTAGTCACATTCCTACAATTAGTTTCACCAGAGACGAATTGTTGGGCACTCGGACGCATACTCCACCAAATATCTTTCCAGATATAGACTTGTGTGATGTTTTGCTGGACATAGTAGTCAGCGGAGCTTTCGCTTTCAAACGCTTTCGGGCGCGCAGACGGGGGAAGCGTGCAGGCGCGCTTGTGAAACTCAGACAGCGTGGATTTCGAACCGCGTTGCCTAGCATCCACCTGGCGAATCTCCGCTCTCTACCCAACAAAATAGACAAACTCATTCTGCTCTCTCAGACAAACAGGAATTTTTTGCATTCTGCTGCTCTGTGTTTCACGGAAACCTGGCTGAATGACGCCATACCGGACAACGCGCTTCATCTACCGGGCTATCAGCTGTTCAGAGCGGATCGCGACAGAGAATCAACGGGGAAATCGCGCGGTGGTGGGACATGCTTTTACATCAATGAAAGGTGATGTACAGATGTAACAGTTTTAAAGAAAATGTGCTGTCCCGACCTAGAAGCACTGTTTATTAACTGTAAGCCTTTCTACTCACCGCGTGAGTTCTGCTCGTTCATCCTCGTCAGTGTTTACATTCCTCCGCACGCGCACGCGTGCCTGGCGATACAGAAACTAGCTGATCAGATCTCGGCGATGGAGCAACAACACCCAGACTCTGTTTTAATCATTCTCTGGGATTTTAACAAAGCAAAACTATCCCGTGAACTGCCAAAATATAGACAACATGTTACATGTCACACAAGAGACAGTAACACATTGGATCATTGCTATACCAAATTAAAGGATGCATACCGCTCTGTCCAACGAGCAGCTTTGGGGCACTCTGATCATTGTTTGGTTCATCTCATACCAACCTACAGGCAGAAACTGAAAACAGCCAAACCTGTATTAAGATCTGTGAAAAGATGGACTAATGAAACAGATCGGGATCTACAAGCCTGTTTCGACCTCACTGACTGGAGCGTTTTTGAAGCTGCTACAAACGATCTGGATGAGCTCACAGAGACTGTAACATCTTATATCAGTTTCTGTGAAGACATGTGCATTCCCACCAGGACTCAACTCACATACAACAATGACAAACCATGGTTCACTGTAAAACTCAGACAGCTACGTCAGGCCAAAGAGGTTGCTTACAGAAACGGGGAGAGGGCCTTGTATAAGCAGGCCAAATACACACTGGAAAAGGAGATCAGAGTGGCAAAAAGGAACTATTCTGAGAAACTAAGGAGTCAGTTTTCTTCCAGCGACTCAGCATCCGTGTGGAAAAGTTTGAAAAATATCACAAACTATAAGACACCATCCCCCAGCACTGTAGACAACAAACGACTTGCTAACGACCTGAATGAGTTTTACTGCAGGTTTGAGAAAACACCCCACACCCACTCTGAACTGCTCTTCACACCACCATTAACACCTCATCCACCCCCATCTCCCCCACACCTGCACTTCAGTTCAGTGAAGATGATGTGCGCCAGGTTTTCCGGAAACAGAAGAGGAAAAAAGCACCAGGCCCAGATCTTGTAACACCAGCCTGTCTAAAATCTTGTGCTGACCAACCGGCCCCCATCTTCACCCTGATCTTCAACAGATCACTGGAGCTGTGTGAAGTGCCCTCCTGCTTCAAACGCTCCACTATCATACCCATCCCAAAGAAACCAAAACTTACAGGACTAAATGACTACAGACCGGTGGCGCTAACATCTGTGGTCATGAAGTCTTTTGAAAAACTGGTGCTGGCCCATCTGAAGAACATCACTAAACCCTCACTGGATTCTCTTCAGTTTGCCTACAGAGCAAACAGGTCTGTGGATGATGCAGTCAATATGGGACTGCATTATGTTCTGCAACACCTAGACAGACCAGGGACCTATGTGAGGATCTTGTTTGTTGACTTCAGCTCGGCTTTTAACACTATCATCCCAAAACTTCTCCTGCCCAAATTAACTCAGCTCTCCGTGCCCACCTCTGTCTGTCAGTGGATCAACAGCTTCCTAACGGACAGGCAGCAGCTGGTAAAGCTGGGAAAATTCACATCCAGTATCCGCACAATCAGCACTGGCGCCCCCCAGGGGTGTGTTCTCTCCCCTCTGCTCTTCTCCCTGTACACGAATGACTGCACTTCAAAGGACCCCTCTCCTGAAGTTTGCAGACGACACCACACTTATCGGCCTCAGACAGGAGGTTAAGGAGCTGGCTGTCTGGTGCAGTCACAACAACCTGGAGCTGAACACGCTCAAAACAGTGGAGATGAAAGTGGACTTCAGGAGAACCCCCCCTGCTCTCCCCCCACTGAGCATCATGGACAGCATTGTGGCAGCAGTGGAGTCATTCAGGTTCCTGGGCACCACCATCTCTCAGGACCTGAAGTGGGACACTCACATTGACTCCATTGTCAAAAAAGCTCAACAAAGGCTGTACTTCCTTCGTCAGCTGAGGAAGTTCAACCTTCCAAAGGAACTGCTGAAACAGTTCTACACTTCCATCATTGAATCAGTCCTCTGCACTTCAATAACTGTCTGGTTTAGCTCAGCTACCCAATCAGACCTCCGAAGACTACGTCGAATAGTTCGGACTGCTGAGCGAATCACTGGTACAACCCTCCCTACTCTCCAAGAACTGTACTTATCCAGAGCGAGCAGAAGGGCTGCCAAAATCACTCTGGACCCCTCACACCCAGCACACTGCCTCTTTGAACTTTTACCTTATGGTCGACGCTACAGAGCACTGTGCACCAGAATAGCCCGACACAGAAACAGTTTCTTCCCTCAGGCAATCCATCTTATGAACACTTTGTGATAGTAATTGTGACAAACATCACTACTTGCTATACACTTTAGACACATACACTTATTTAAAACATACTTTACATGCCAGTTTGCACATAATAGCTGCACATATAACGCTGTATATAGTAATATACCTGTACATACACTTGTCAACCTGCATATCTGCATTCACTACTTACTTCTATTTTTGAAATATATTTATTATCTGTTTTTTGTCCTGTCTTTGTGATTCTGTTGCACTGTAGAAGCTTCTGTCACGAAAGCAAATTCCTCGTATGTGTGAACATATCTGGCAATAAAGCTCTTTCTGATTCTGATTCTGAAAAAAAAAAATACAGGAGTTAAAAAAACTGTCTGGGAACAGTTGACGCGGAGATGCATCTTTGCTGTCTGGAAACAGCGGAAGGGGCTTGACTTTGCTCCAGAAGTCTATGAGCAACTTCTCAGTGTCCAGCAGTTGCCCATCTGTAGAGGGGGGTGGGCGGGACTCTCTGCTGAGGTCACTGGGTCACTGGGTCGGGAGTGGCACTGACGAGGTCTTCCTACCATGCAGTCGGTGAATGGTGATCCATTCCTCGCCAGTGTCCACTCCATATAAGCAGCGATGTTGCCCTGAGGACCATCTTTGAACGACCGTGCTCTGCAAGCGGTGTTGAGGCTGGTGTGAAAAAGACGCAGAGCACGTCGCTCGGATAGCTGGTGAAATTTGCTACTAACAAGTACATACACTGAAAAAAATGATTTAGGCCTTTATTAAATTAAACATAATAAAATTTTGTTAATTTAAAACAATTTAATTTAGTTGTTGATTTTAATAATTTTTTATTGGTTTTAAATAAATTAGATGTGTTTTTAACCAAGCTAAAATAATTAATTAAAGTCTATTTAAAAAAATTATGTTTGTTTTGTGCGCATGCGCGTTAAACCCCAAAGGAAGTGTACACTTGCAGAATCCAGTCAGGTGGAAGCAAAACGCCAGACCCGGTGTTCTATACATCCATTTGCACAGTAAGTCACATTTTATATTATACCAGACTGTTTATTACAGAATATACTTTGTTGACTGCATATACACATAAAATGGTCTCATTCTGAACGTGTATTTTGCTCTTTTTTTTTTAAATTCCAGTGACCAACCTTCACCTGCATCGAGAGCGCGCATACTCACGGTTTGAGTTACTTTTTGTCACAGAATATATTTAAGATGCTTTTTGTGAACTTCAAATATGATACTTTTTTCCTAAATGTTTGAGACCAGCCATTCCAACCGATAAAAGTTAAGTTAACTTACTAACTGTTAGCTCAGCCCTTTACGAAAATATCGCGGCTCCTACTATAGAGGCGACCCGGGCGGCAGAATAGTGATGGCGGAGTCCGGTCATCACTTTCGTCCTCGACACCCTCCGCCCACTGCGTTAAATTAAATATATAATCCGTTAAATAGAGTCAAGCATTCATTAGGTTGTTCAACAGTAAAAAAATAAATGCGCAAGTGCCGTCATGAGATGCAGGTGAGCGCCAAAACAGCATGGTAAATATTGTGGTAAAAATAAATTTCCATATTTTTAAGACATGGCGCGGAACAATGGAACTGAATGCAGTGCTTTGTGTCTTGTCTGACACCCACTTTCTCATGCAGGCACTGAAAATCACTGATTTTAAAGAAATCAGACTTTAAAGGGATAGTTCACCCAAAAATGAAAATTTCCCATTATTTTTTTGTAGAACATTAAAGAAAATTCAGCTAAAACTTCTTTAATGTTAAACTGATGACAAAAAAAGTCACCTACATCTTGGATGACATGTGGGTGAGTAAATTAATGGGAAATTTTCATTTTGAGTGAACTATATTTTTAACGTAATTATAATGGCGGAAGCACTTGAGCTGGCTTATTGAAAATGAAAAGTCCCTATTATTACCCTATTAATGCAAATGTGTTCACAATTTTACACAAACCTTAATGGTGATGTGGGTAATAAAAAAAAACTTGAACTAATAATATTAATCACGTTCAGCGATTTCCACAGTAAGTAATGTATCTAAATGTTGCCTAACTATTGATCAGTAAACAATATGTTGATTAAAAAGTTGCTCATTGTTGTTACTTGTGCTGACTCTTGAACGAAAAATAATAATCATGTGCTTACTTTCATTTGAGGTACTGTACAACAACACATTTTCTTTGCTGAGTTCCCTGGTCAGTGGTTTAAAGACATTTTCATTCCAGACCTGCAGTTTGATTATTCCATCAATTTTTATGGTAAGTAATTGTGGATTATTCATCACCACTCATTACAGTAAACATTGTGTTGATTTTAATATGTTCTCTGTAAGATCTGAATACTTCTTAAAGAGATAATTCACCCAAAAATGGAAATTTACTCACTATTCACTCACCATCAAGTGGTTCCAAACCTTTATGAGTTTCCTTTTATCTGTTTAACACAAAAGAAAATATTTTGAAGAATGATAGAAACCGGTAACCATTGACTTACATAGTAGGAAAAACATATATTATGGAAGTCAATGGTTACTGGTTTTTAAAATTTTTAAAATCATCTTATGTTGTGTTTATCAAAACAAATGAAATCAAACAGGTTTGTGACAAGTAAAGGGTGAGTAAATGGTATAGTTGCATCCCTAGTTTTCATGCAAGTGCAGTAAGAGCACAAACAGTTAGTTCAGCTCTGATTCAACTGTGATTCTCACAAGAGGGCAGACCAAAATTTCTGACCTGTCAAAAAATTATAACAAGTAACAAGTCCTGTACTTGTATAGTACAGTAAAACTATCTCTTCCACTATGCCCTATTTTTAATGCATTGTTTTATTGTTGTTATAATATTCTAGAGGCTTACATATGAGTGTGGGGAGGGGTGTTAGGGTTTTGGTTCTAATTGCATTTGATTTCTACAGAATTTTGACAAAATTATGTTTCAAAACACAATGTCTAATAACAGTTTCTTTTTATTTAAATATAGGGCAATCAAAAAGAAGGACCTGACAAATATCACCATGGGCATATGTGTGATCAATAAGGAAAGGAGGAGATTTTGGAAACTACGATGACATTGGTGTTGATGTTGAGGGAACAGTGATTCCTGAGCAGATCAAATCTGTTGCACAAGCCTGTGCACTGATGCTGGGGACTATTTATCTGCTTAATTTGGTGTACCCAAAAGAACTAAAATACTATGAGTTTGCACAGAAAGTACTTATGTAAATGGATTCTGACAGACTCTCCCCTAAAGTTCTGAAGCAGGCGTCAAGAAAATCAAGGCTCACAAATTGCAGCTTATTGTAGGACTTGTTTATAAATTAATTTATTTTTCTTTATGTGCATGTGTGTGAAATGAATTTGCTCTAGGAACTTGTTGCCTGCACCTAATTGCTTTCAAGACTTGTATACTTGGGTAAAACATTTTAAAAAATGTTTATGTGTATACATTTAATAAAAAGTGCAGTTTGTTGTAGTTGCTAAATCCTTTAAGTTAAGTCTTTATTAAGTTAATAAGTTAATTATTTTGTGTATTGGTGTGAAATGAAGGTGTTGAATTGTTGGTGTCAGTGTATCCTGTACTTAATTGTTATCAATTCAAGATATGTATATTTACATTTCATACATTTTAAAAAGTGTGTGTGCCTGTCTGTGTGTATGATAAGAGCTGCAGTTTGTTCCATCAGTTAATACATTTTTGTGTGTGTTGATGTGAATTGAATGTACTGTAAGAACTGTTATTTTAAACATTGTGCTGTTGACGAACTTATGGGAAGTGATTTAATTATTGTTAGAAATTGCATTCTAAAAAGTAATTAAAATTAATTAAAAACAAACTTGGTCACGTGTCATTTCAAAGTGTATTTGCAAGCTGTTCAATGATAATTTAAATTATAAATTTAAATAATAAATTAAGTAGGAATAACATTTAAATAGTATTGAACTTACTGAATTTCATTGGATAAAGATAACTAAATGAAATTGAGTAAATCCAACGTAATTTGTTTAAATTCAGCACATATTAATTGACTAAGTCTAACTTAATTTGTTTGTTTAAATTCAACTCAAACAAATTATTTGCAACAACTTGCCTTAAAAAAATTAAGTAAATCCAATGAATCATTTTTTTCAGTGTACTTGTTTTTGTCCTCAGGGCTGCTTTCCCCCTGCTCCAGCAGGAGGTGAGGAAATTCGGGGCGGTAGATGGGGTCCATGGGAACATGGGGGAGAGGAAAAAGAAAACACTGGGGCAAAAAAGACTATACAAGAAAGACGGGGGAAAATATGCCGCAACTGTTTTAGTTCCGGTATTCTGTCACGCTCGCTTTCACATGAAGGCACAGGAACACGGAATTTATCAAAATACTCAAATTTCTCTACAAACACTCATTCACTTCAAGGGCACTGGAAACACAGGAGACTCAGGAAAGACATGGGGTGAAGACAATGACGATCAGACAATACAATACCAGACCAAGGACTGAACCAAACACAGGAGTATAAATACACAGGGGACATAATTAAACTGATAGGACACAGGGTTGAGACACAAGTAAAACAAATGAACATTAGGAAATGGCGGGAAACATTCATTCATTCATTTTCTTTTCGGCTTAGTCTCTTTATTAATCTGGGGTCGCCACAGCGGAATGAGCTGCCAACTTATCCAGCATATGTTTTTTATGCAAACTCCACACAGAAACGCCAACTAACCCAGCCGAGGCTCGAACCAGCGACCTTCTTGCTGTGAGTCGAACGTGCTATCCACTGCGCCACCATGAGGCCTATAGACATACATTCTAGATATAAAAGCAATAAATCATTTTGACACTGTGTGTATTATATTACTACTCGCATGTGCAGTCCGTCAGCGCCAACTTGAATTGTAAACAAAGAGCATAGCGTGAGGCTAAGCTAAACTAATGCTAATGCATTTGCATTTCTAGTAGCTGGCACGTAGTATTTAGTGGTCTTAAAGGCATTGTATGGCTGATGTCTGAAGTAACTGTTGCATCTCAGTTCTCTCTCTTTACTCACCTTGGAAAAGTTGACAAATGCAAAGTTATTAAAATTTTGCATGATCTAACCGCTGAGTTTAATCACTATTATTTTACTTTTTATTTTTCCTGCTGTACTGGGCCTGTTTGAAATATAGTTTTGTTTTCATTATTATAAATTAATGCTCTCTGACCTATTCAAATATAAATACTTTTTCCATTCATCAACATCTAGCAACACCCTTTGTTGACTTATAAGCATAACACTTACTGATTACATTAATTATAATTGTTCAACTTAATGATAAACAGCATTAAATGTTAGTTTACCAACTTTATTGTTTGAAATTTTAATTTCATTAATGGCTCATTGATGTATGGCTTTATCATTTCAGTAACAATTAATAATTAAATTAAGTCTAATATAATTAAGCTAAGTGTTCTTATCAAGTTTAATGATAACCTATAAAAGTTATTACCACGTTAGTTTTTAAAGTTAAGTTAAATTCAAAATTGAATTTAGTCTTTTCAATCACTGAATCTTTATTGAATATTTCTTAAGGTACTTAATCAAATTATCCATAAATTTGCATTTTCCTTTAAGCCTGCTTACAGACAGTGCTCCCCCTGCTGCTTCATTGATGCAATTGGACAGTGCAGCCCAGTGAGCTGTGACGGTACCAACCTAAGCCATTATTGACCCTAGTCTTACAGCAGTAGCTCTCTAATTATCTTAACTTAAAAAAAAACAAAAAAAAAAACATTTATTTCTACTATATAGGCTAAGTGGATGCTATATAACACATATAGGGCCACAGTTCCAGAGAACCACACTCAACATTAGTACACACTTAACATTGCACATGAACATTTTTCCTTGCCTTTTTGCTTTGTTCTACCTTGTTTTTCTTTCTCCTCTCTATCTCTTTCTTCAAGGTCTGTGTCAGTTAAATTCTAAGTCCTCCCCTCACCGCATTAAACATGGCACGTACTACAGATGCTGCTGGCCACTGGAAGGACCTAGAAACATGGCTGAGCATTGTAACAGGCAGTCTCCTCCCTAAAGCTGCCTAAAACACTGCAGCCTCTGACACAAGACCAGTTGGATGAGAACATAAGCAGCATAATGAAGCAAGATCCAAGTCAAAGCTTCAATCACAAAGAGCTGTCCAAAATCACTGGTACACACTCATCGCCACCCTCAAGTTGAGTGACCGGCATGCATCCCAACTCCAGCACAAGCTGACACACCTGCAAGCCCACATCGAGCAGCTGAAGGCTCAGGAACGACTAGAACAACCAAATGAGATGGATGAAGGTACCACAGAGGAGATCAACAAACTACAAGAAGCTCCAACAGCCATCACAGAAGAAAGAGAACAAGCCAGAGCTGACCACGCTGACGTTGCTAACAAGCTAGAGTACGCTGAACAGCTACTGAAGAAAGCAAAGGTGGACTTAAGAGACAAGAAGGGCAGGATCAAAGCCCTTGAAACTCATTTGAGCAAAGCAAGACATGAGATCCACAGACTAATGCATGAAATAGATGACATCAAAGAGTAGTCCGCCAGTGTCAAGGATGAACTCAAGCATGCCTATGCACTGCACCATAAACCCCCAAAGACGAGATGGGCACCAGCCTCACCTCTGCCAAGCAGGACAGGATCCCTTGTCCCTGAGCTCACACATATTGAAAAAGGTCAGAAACCATGTCGAAGATCTTTGCCAACACCTTCTGAAGAGCCTTATCTTACCCCACAGTGACGAGAGCCTGTGATAGTCAGTCACAGATCATCATACAGTCTGGACCACGAAGACCTTGACAAGCTGGCCAGAAACATTGGCAAGTTTTCTCCAAGTGTGCCAAGGGATTTGGAGGTCCACATTTATTTGCAAGACATTGATTTCCACCTGGGAATGAGACCCAATGTCTCTGACAAAGAAAGACTGTATTTGCTTAGAGCCACATCCAGCACTGAGGTGCGCAGCTTCCTGGACAGACAGCTGGCTCAGATAAAGAATGATTGCTGCCTGCTCCAAGAAGCCAGAGAATGTGCAGACCCTGAATCAGATCAAGGACTGTTAGGTGCTCTGGAGACAAAACAATGACAAAAAGTTTGCAATGAGTCATCACAAGCTTACTACAACCGACTCAGCCAAGCCTTTTTCGGAACTCGCAACAAACCGGATATGGAACAAGACCCGAACTTTAAAATTCTCTTCCTGAGAAACCTTTATGAGAAACCTTTTTGCATGCCCACGAACAATGAGCACGCAGCAATTGTGAGATTTGACGCGAAAGCCTACGGCAAACAAAAGATGGTGTTAGAGAAAAACACCAAAGCTGCAACAGTTTTTTGACACCAAAAGTCAAGAAAAAACAACACACACCCTGTGCAGCGAAGGTCAGAGGCATTGTAATGTTAAAGCAGTAAAAGCTAAAATGTTGTCCAAACGCTGCTATTTCCACAAAGCTTGTTCTGTTTGTGTATTTGGGATTCCAAAGGACACAACACAAAGAGAGAAGTGCTTACAGTTTAATTTTAATTATGTTCCAGAGAATAATTAAAAAAAAAAGATATAGCGCTAGCATTTGACAAAGGAGAACTTCCAGAATCTCTCCCATTTCAGTGCTGGATTTGGCTAAAACTTCTCCAACCAACGAAGCAGTGGATTGTGAGCCACAACCTGTAAGTATTTTTGTTTTATAAAATTGATCAACTACATGCACAGTTTCTAACGTTAACGGTATGTTGTAGCAAGGACGTAAACAAGGATGTAAACAATGGGAAATGCTGTTTGGCACCGCTAACAATTTAGCTACAAATTCATATTTATCAGTCAAACCCCTGTAAACAACCTACAACCTGTTGAAGTAAAAATATCAATTTGTCCCTTATAAATTTATGAAATTCAGGCTGTTTAAGAAGAGTATGATTTAGTCTCCACCTGTAAGTACCTCTTATTTTCTCTGAAATGGACAGTGATATTACAAGGGGAGAATGATCACTCAGTAATCGAGGGAGATATCAGCATCTAGCACTCTGTATAGAAGTTGAGAGGACAACAAGAATTAATCTATACGAGTGTGTGTATTATGGGGATGCTAATAAAATGCATAGAATTATTTAAAGCTTATACTTAACCTACTCATTTGTCCAGCAAATAGAACGGTTAGTGTAAAGCAATCCTGTATTATATTATTACGTGGCCAACAATAACAATATAAAAACAGTATTTATTTATTTGATGAGCAAGGAAGCAATATCTGAAGCTGAGGCATTAACTTATAAAGCATACACCACACCAAAATAAGCACTAAAAATAAATAAAAAATAAAACACAAGTTTATTGCTACTCTATGACATAACATACTAATCTACATAAAACACACAAACACACATACACATACACACAAGCAGTTTGAGGAGAGTTATAAAGGAGAGCGAGTAAGGATTCAAATTCTAGCATTTGCTAAGTTCTTAGCATTGCAACCTGAGAGAAACCATAAAAGCAGATAATTTTGCTATTCTTTACTACTTAAATATAATGCACACCAGTTTCAGCAATGAATAGAAACCTTGTTTGTGTTACTTGCGTTTTGATGGAATTTTGGTTTCATCGACTGGTCCAAAGGAAAATCCCAGTGAAGCTGATTGGTCAGCATAGCAACTCCAATGACATGGTGGAATTCTCTCTCAGTGAAGAGGGGTTTCCTTACTTTCAGGGAAGCTTGGAGTCGGTTGCTAGGGATACGGATGTTGGACAAGGCTGCGTTGTAGGTGAAGTCCTTCCTGGGTTTTCTGTAATTATGACAGAGTTTCAGAGTTCTGATGATTTGACCCGATGGCTTGTTGTTGAAGCGGTTGTACAGGCAGATTGATCGAGTCGAGCCGGCAGTAAGTGAAGGTCGTGGTTTGCACTTTAATGTAATGAGGCTCCCAGCGAGGCGATGTAACAGCCACAGCACAAGAAGAGCAACGTCCAGGCAGCGACGACCAGTAAAAGACGACCGGCAAAGATGACAACGAAATTTCCTTATTCAAAGTTTTATAGGCTTTGGGTATTGGTCAGGCCTACACAGTGATTGTCCAATCAGAGAAGCTGTGGGGTGGGGTCACACACCCATTCCCTCTTCTAGGAGGCCGGGTTGGTACATTGTGTGAGTGCCATTTGTTTACGTGCCTTTGATTGGAATGCTTTAAGTCTGGCCTTCTTAGACATACTAGCCTCTGTTGGAGTGAAACAGCATGTCTTAGGGTCTACTCATCGGCATAATCATACCTTAGACCTAATATTATCACATGGTATCAATATTGATAATGTTGAAGTTGTGCAGCAGAGTGATAACATTTCAGATCACTATTTAATCTCTTGTTTATTGTGCATTGATAGGTCTACAAAATCATGTTCTATTTATAAATATGGTAGAACGATCACTGCTAACACTAAAGATGACTTTGTCAGTAACCTACCTGATCTTTCTAATTTCCATAGCATTCCAGGCAGCCTAAAAGAGCTTGACACTGCAACTAAAACTATTGATACTGTCCTTTCTAGCACATTAGACATAGTTGCTCCATTACACAAAAATCTGATGCCATGGCACAATGAGCACACACGTTCCTTAAAGAAAACAGCCCGGAAAATGGCACGTAGAGGGAAGAAATCAAAACTAGAGGTTTTTAGAGATAAAATAAGGAGATAAACTAGAGATAAAATAAGGACCATCAATCTGCCTCCTACAGCATCATCCCACTGTAGACCGTTAATGGATAAACTCTTTCAGCAGTAGGTGAGGAAGAACTGTCTAAACTGATAAATTCATCCAAATCAACAAGTCCATGCTAGATCCTATACCGACCAAATTATTAAAACAATTGTTTTTCAGAAATTGCTGAACCTGTTAACGTTTTGAATTCATTCCTACTTTTAGGATATGTTCCTAAAACTTTTAAACTAGTTGTCATAAAGCCTCTTATTTAAAAAACACAGTTTGATCCCAAAGAATTAGTAAATTATAGACCCATTTCAAACCTGCCTTTTCTATCAAAGATACTTGAAAAAGTCGTATCTGCTTAACTATGTTCTTCCTACAGAGAAACAATACTTGTGAAAATTTTCAATCTGGATTTAGAGCATTTCATAGCACAGAAACAGCACTCCTAAGAGTTTCAAATGACCTCATTCTGTCGTCCAATCATGGTTGCATTTCTATTTTAGTGTTATTAGACCTCAATGCTGCATTAGATACAATCAATCATAATATTCTCCTTGATAGGCTTGAAAATTATGTTGGTATTATAGGAAGTGCATTGGCCTGGTTCAGGTCTTATCTATCTGAACGTTATCAATTTGTATCAGTTAATAAAGAGGCATCATACAGATGAAAAGTACACTGTAGGGTACCACAAGGCTCAGTTCTTGGTCCCTTACTTTTCACACTATATATGCTACCTGTCAGTGTTCGTCCGCGTCATCCTTTGTTTATGTCATGTGCTTTCTTTGTCCTTCTCCCGCCACCGTCATTGTTAATCTGTTCCACCTGCGTTCATCCCTTCTGTGTCATCTGTGTAATCACTCTGCCCTCCATATATACCCTTTCGTCTGTGTCCATTGTTGTCCGGTACTTTGGTTCGTGTGGGTCTCGTCCTGTCTTCCCGTATCCTGTATCTCTTCCCCGTAAGTGTCAATAAACCCGTTTTTGTAATGTTCATCCTTCTCCGTCTCGTCTTGTTATCCTCCGCCCTCTGGGCGTTACACTACCGCTAGGCGATATCATTAAAACACATGGAGTTAGCTTTCACTGTTATGCTGATGATACACAACTGTATATCTCCTCTCAACCTGATAATTTGTATGAATTTATGAAATTAAGAGATTGTATAGCTGATATTAAAAATTGGATGACTAAATTATTACTAAATTTAGATAAAACGGAGCACTTGCTTATTGGACCCAAAAACCTCACACGCAAAAACCTAGAACACTGTCTAACCCTTCATGGATTCTTAGTTAATCTTCAGTCAAAAATTTGGGGGTGATTTTTGATAGCAACCTGTCGTTTGAAGGCCAGATTTCAAGCATCTGTAAAACTGCATTTTTTCATCTTACAAATGTTGCCAAACTTCGACATATGCTATCAATGTCTGATGCGGAAAAGCTTATTCATGCTTTCATGACCTCTCGGTTAGACTATTGTAATGCGTTACTAGGCGGTTGGCCTGTTGGCCTAATTAACAAACTTCAGCTGGTTCAAAATGCAGCTGCTAGAGTGCTTTCTAGAACAAAGAAATATGATCATATTACTCCAGTTCTTTCTTCATTGCATTGCCTCCCTATTAAATATCATATACATTTTATTGACTACCTAGAAAGCCCTGAACAGCTTAGCTCCCCAGTATTTGAGGGAGCTCTTGATGTATTATAGCCCCTCACGTCCACTATGCTCAATTAATTCTGGACAACTGATTATTACCAGAATATCAAAATCAACTGTAGGCGGTAGATCTTTCTCATATCTAGCACCTAAACTCTGGAACAGCCTTCCTAGCACAGTTTGGGAAGCAGACACACTCTGTGAGTTTAAAACTAAATTAAAGACATATCTCTTTGCATTATCATACACATGAAACACAAATGCTTTTGAAATTCAAATCCTCTAAAGGATTGTTAGTATGCATGATTTAGAGCAACCAGAGCCGGGAACACTTCCCAAAAGACATTATAATTTAAATGGCATCTGTGCTTACGTTAGTCTGTTGTTATTATTTTCGAGGTTTCCATAATCCTGGACCAGGCCGTATCCTGAGCAGCTGCTGTGGTGGTCATAGAGGAGTGGAGAGCATGAGACTGATTCCTGTAAGACCCCAGTGACAGACGAGTCTTTGCATTGATCCTGAAGGGCCAACCTGTACACCAGCCGGTGACCTCTCCCACCTGCAGCTTCTCCAGGTGGATGTCCAGATGGATGTCCAGCTTTCTCCAGCCTCCGGCGCTTAGACTGCAGCTCTGCACAAGAAGTTTGGCCATAGGAGAAATAGTTGTGCCAAACTGAGCCTGGTTTCTCTCGCGTTTTTTCCCCCCTTTACTTTCGTCAATTGGTGAAGCTAGTTCCTCGCCGATGTTGTATACTATTATAATATAATAGTTATATTATATTAAATCCTTTTATCTAATCCTGTATTATAATTTTTTTAATAAAGTCCTATATCCTATACGGTCATAATTAAACTCATACCCCAGTAGGTATCCTATATCTTTATCTTGCTTTTCTTTCTCCTTAAGATATTCTATTAGTTCTTTTCTTTCTTCTCTATATTCTAAACATTCATATATATCATGCTTGATTTTTTCTTTTACATCACAAGATTCACATAATCTATTCTCATGTACACCAATTAAAAACAATGTATCATTCAGTCCGGTATGCCCCAGTCTCAGTCTGGTAATTATCCTTTCTTCCTTCCATAAATAACCATTTTAGTGTCTACCTTCTTTTTGATTTTATACAGATCTCTTCCCTTCAAATCTGTATTCCATACTCCTTGCCTTGTAACATTTTTCTTAATAATACTTTTCATTTCTCCTTTACTTAACGGAACATTAATATCTATTTTTTTCCTTTAGTAGCATTTTTAGCTAATTCATCACTTATTTCATTTCCCACAACCCCTATATGTGATGGAATCCAACAAAATCCAAATATAATTCCTTTCCTTTGGATTCTCCATATTAATGTAAATATTTCATTCATCAAATCTTCTCTGGATGGCTAATGATTATAATACTGAAGAAGAGTCTGAGCAAATGACAACTCTGTCAGGTGTCACTTCCTCTACCCACATAAGTTCAATTCCGATGTTGTTGTTTTCCTTATGAACACTTCCAAATCAGGAACACACACTCCTATTATTGTCACCCCCTTAACTGGGTCTTTAGATCCATCAGTATACATTTGTGTACTCCCATACAATTTTCCAACTATATGCCTATACACATTCTGCTTAAGAGTACCTGATTCCTCCCATTCATTTCTTTTACCCAAAATCTCAAGATTGATTTCAACTTCAGCTTATCCATAAGGGGACTTTACTCCATACTGGGCTTTTATTACCTACTATATCAAATACTTGGTGTTTTATTGCTATATTTTGTATACCCCATCCAAATCCTCTTCCTCTATTATTTGTATACTCCCAACAATCTATAAAAAATAATTTTACAATGTTATCTCCAGCTTAGATTTTAATAGATGACCAATACGCCAGTGCCAATTTCTCCCTATGCAGATATAGTGGTAATTCATTTGCTTCAACAGTTAAAGCATTAACCGGAGTTGATTTAACAGCTCCTATACACATTTGAAGTTCTCTATATTGTATCCTATCTAATTTTTTTATATTGTCTTTGATGCTATATCATACACCCATAATCAAGTACAGATCTAATTAAAGCCTGATACACTGTGAGCATTAATGATCTTTCTGCTCCCCATTCTTTGCCTGCTATTGCCCTCATAGCATTTAAAGTTTTCCTACACTTCTTTTCCACTTTCTCAATATGCTTTGTCCATGTGTACCTGCTATCCAACCAAATCCCTAAATATTTAAATTCTTTAACCTCTTCTAATGATTTCCCATATATTGATAATTTAATGTCACCTGATACCTTCTTTTTCCTACTAAAGATCATATAACATGACTTACTGATTGATATTTTGAATCTCCAAAAATTATTCCACCTTTCTACCTTATCTATAGCAGCTTGTATATTTTTAAGTACTTGAGTCAGGTTTCTTCCTCGCTTCCATATAGCTCCATCATCAGCATATAGAGAACTTCCTATACGAGTTCCTTAATCTTTGAAAATATAATTTATCATTATGTTAAAAAGCAATGGACTAATAGTACTGCCTTGAGGAATACCATTTTCTGCATTAAAAGATTAAGAATGAGTAGATTCCACTTGAACCATAAATGTTCTGTCAGTTAGAAATTGTTTTATCCAGTTATATAATTTTCCTTCTTTCCTTCCTTCTGTTCATTTTAAAAGCTTTAGCTAACAGTCCTTCTCGGCAAACTGTATCAAATGCTTTTTCAATATCAAAGTACACAACTATGTTAATTGCCTTTTCTATTTCATCAGTGACTTTACTTAATGCATCTATCGTTGATCTTCCTCTTCTAAAACCACACAGATATTTGCTATATTTTTCTTTTTTCTCCATAATTAATTCTATTCACTATAATTTTTTCCATTAACTTACCTAAATTTGATGTCAATGCTATTGGTCTGTAATTTTTCAGTTTTGTAGGATCTTTCATTGGTTTTTGAATCGGAATTACAATTGCTTCTTTCCATATTTTGGAATTGCTCCTTCTTTCCATATTCTGTTATATAATTTAAGAATCAATAAAATAACCTTTTCTGCTAGATGTTTTATCATTATATAGCTTACCCTGTCTCCACCTGGGGCAGTATTTGCTAATTTTTCCAGTGCTCTTTTTTTTAATTCTGAAGCAGTAAAATCTACATCAATAAAACTATTTCCTGCATAATATTTGGATTAATTTCCATAAACTCCCTTCTACTTTCTTCATACTCGTCCCCTAATTCTATATACCTACAACACTTGTATTTGTTTTCTCTTTTTCCCTTTACCACTGATATTTTGTAACATTCTCCATACTTAATCAATGGTGGTGTCTTTCTCCATTGTTGAGCAAAATGTCCTCCATCCCTCCCTTTTAGTGGTTTTAATCTGTCTTCTTACATTAGCAATTAACACATTATCTAAATTCATGTTTTTCCTAAGCTGTTTGAATGCCTTATTTCTTTCTATAATTGTCTTGCTCCACTCTTCTGTCCACCATGGAATGTTCCTCTTTTTTTACCTGCAGTTCTTTGAGGTACATATAGATTAGCTGATTGTAATATTAAATATGTAAGTGACTTACATAATATTTAACTGTTTCCTCTTTAACTTTTACAAAATTTTCTTCACAGTATTTTCCAAATGCTACTTAATCTGCTTTCTCATATTTCCATTGATTTTGAAGATACTGACCACTATTTCAATTCCTTACATTTAATTGACATATTATTGGAAAGTGATTACTTCCAATTGTGTTCTCACTTAATACTTTCCATTCACAGATATGAGCTATTTCATTTGATATAAATGTTAGGTCTAAACATGATACTGTATTGTCTATTATATTATACCTAGTACCTTCTCCAGTGTTCAAGCAAACTAAAGATCTTTCTTCCATAAATTGTTCTATTATTTCCCCATTATCATCAATTTTTTACTCCCACATAACCAATTGTGAGCATTAAAATCCACACACCAAAGTTCTTTCTTTTCTCTTTCAACCTTTTCAAGTGAATTCATTGAAATATTTTACATGGATTATAAAAGTTATATATTACCAGTGAATGTTGATAGTAAAAAAGCTCAACCACACTCTAATTCCTCCACCTCTCCCACGACTCTGTAGGTCATTTCATCCTTTATAAAAGTAACTACCCCACCTCCTTGACTCCCTTTTCTGTCTTTCAGTATAGATTTATAACCCTTTATGTCATGTATCATATGGGCAGAAATTCCTGTAATTCCTAAAGAATCTGCTGCAGCATCTAGAATTGTTTTAATTTTAGCTGACCTGCTTGTCATTACTGCTGTAACATTGATCACTTTCATAATGAATACCAGAAAGTTCTCTTTTGTCATTATTACGTCATTTTCCTTTATACATTTTTGATTACAATCAGTCCACTGTGTGGACCCCCACAATTGCAACATTTTAGGTCATTTGTACATTTGTCATACTCATGATCTTCCCCACACTTCACACATCTCATCTTTCCTCTGCAGGGCGCTTTGGAATGTACTCTCTCACTGTATAACTAATGTATCCCATTTTCAGGCATTTTTCCTTCAAATGTCAGTAAATGCTCATGGTTTCTTGCCTATGTCCATTTACATTTTTAAGTAATCTTCTCACATTGATTACTTTGCGTCCTATTATATTTTCCTCAATCTCTTCATTGGAAATATGTGTTGGAACTCCTGTAATTACCGCTTTCTCATTTTTGGCTACTGCTATTTCTTTAAAACTTACTTTTTCTCCATTCATCTCTTTGATCCCAAGCAATTTATTTCTTTGAGCAATATCCTTTACTATTATTAGAACTCTTCCTTGTCCCAGACATCTTGCCAAACTAACTGTTCCGATTAGTTTATCTATAGCCTTAGACAATCCAATTGGATGTAGATGTTTCCCTGTACCTTTTTCAAACGTCATCATTACTTTATATCCAGATATTTCATTTTGCATTTGATCTTTTTTATTATCTTTCTCACTCGTTTAAATCTTTTTATTTACGTTTACCACATTATTCTGCGTGTCCTCATAGTCTTCCAGTTCTTTATACATGGCTTTCTTACGTTTAGTGTTTTGCTTTTTGGAAACTACTTTTGTAAATCCTAAACTATCGTTTATCATTGACTCATCCGAGTCCTCATCCATGATTGCACAACAAGCACAGATCAGATCAAGCGATGACTTTTTATTTGCTTAAAGTTATTATTTAATAAGAAATGATACAGATACCACGAACTCCAACTACTGTTGTCTCTGGATCCGTGACGGGACTTCCTCCAATGGCCCTGCCACCGCCGTTGGTCGCTCAGAAAAGCTGTCAATCACAACTGTCAATAATGACGGCACGACCCTTTTTTTAGCATCAAATTACAGGTTAAAAACATACTGTTTCAAAAATGACGATCTGAACCTATAGCAGCATGATAACAACTGCCTTAAATGACCAAAACCATCTTTCAGGAAATTTTATTTCAAGTGTAATTATTTTTTTTATTTGGACTCAAGTCTTGTTCATTAACACGGAGGAGGCGGGGTTTATGGCTTGTACTGCACCCAGCCCCTAGGGGGCGATCTAACGGTCGGGACCTTTACTCAAAAGGAGGCGTGAGACACACTTATGAGAGGTTTAAGTTTAACTTCCGCATCTCACCGTCTCCAGCATAGATTTAACAGAAAATTAGATGCCCCGTAAACCGCTGGATGGTACGACAGGGTTACCCCCTGTCTTTAGTGATTTTAACATATTGTTGTTAAAAAGTACAACGTTAGCTTACTTCTTATATTGTAGCTTACATGAAATTATAAATTAAAGCGTCTGTAAACGAAATATTCATATTAACGTTACTGTTTATTTACTCCTTTTATTCTTATAACAACTTTGTTTAAATACAGTGATCCGGTAAACTTTACTGTAGTATACCTTAGTTTTTACTACAGTAAACTGTGGTGTATTGTAGTATAATATACCCTATAGTTGTAAAAACGTTGTGTTACTACAGTATTTGCTATAAATTATTATAATATTGTTACATGTAAGGACAAAATATTAGAACACTATTTTCACCAGCTAAAATTATTTTAAGTCAGTTATTAAGTCATCTTTTGGTGTAGTGTGTCATTAAAAATATATATAAATTTACATTTTTGCTATTAATTGTAATAATGCAGTGTATTTTTTGTATGCTCTGTGCTCCACACAGAGTTCAGGTAATTCAGAACTGAAGAACATCTCCAAGACATTTCAAGAAACCTGTCTGCAAAGCTTAGCGCTTTCCACAACAATGTTTTGTTTAAAAGGGTTTAGATTGAATACCTGAAACATTGATTGATGTATTATATTACCATTTTATTATATAACATATTATATAACCATTCTTATCATTAATATAGCTGCAATAAATAAAATACATCTACATAACACACACACACACACACACACACACAAAGATGAATGAAAGATTACTCAGTGTTAATTGGCTGATGGTCATGTTTTTTTCATGTCATGCCACCTTAGACAGAGAAACTGGATGGCAAATTTCAAGTTGATTGGACAAACGGTAGCTTAGACACAGTGTTTTTCACTCTATATACATTTATGATAATTATGGCTGACACAAAAAAACACATCCACAATAGACATAATGTTGACACAGAAAAAAAAACAGAAAACTATTATTTTAAAAATAGTCATTAATCATGCTTATACACATTTCGTGTCATGTAGATATTTGAACCAAATAATAGGTAACAAAATGTTAGCAAGACTTTTTGTTAAAATTGAAATAGAGAATATTCATCTTTCAGTGTAATTATTATAATTTCATAACTGGAAAAAAAATAACTTGTAAATTGAATGGTAAGATTTGACTAAGTTAGATTTTAAATGCATTAACTGTTTTACTCATAGACTGTCAGTAATAAGTGGTCTTTTGCTCCCATCTAGTGGCACAATGACAAAACTTGAAGGACTTTAAATTTTGTATATTTGTTTAGAATCATGTTACATGTGCTTGAAAAATTGAGGTTATGACAATCTGCTTTATGCATATTGTAGTTGTTATTATTACTACTAGCTACACCCTGTATTTTGTTATTGTCTATACTCTGCTATAATACGTATCTGCCTATATAATTTAAATTTGTTGTAATTTCACTACTATTATAATAGTAGGAAAGACTATAATTATAGTATGAATACTAATACAGTATTATTCATACTATAATTATAGTCTTATACACAGGTATGCACATACTATTTCATATTATATTTGCTATTATTAATCTTTTCAAATATAATGTATTATTTTATTCTATAGTATTGTATAGGATTTGTACTATTATAATAATGTGTGACTTTTTATTAACGTTTATTTATTCACTTTTATATAGATAGGCTACTGCTGTACCTTATTGTTTGCTATTGTTTACTGTCAAATCTCTCTTTAAGAGGTCAAATCTGGAGCAACTCTAACACTCCACAAGGTGCATGGAAACAAACATAGCAAAGCTGTAAGATTAAAGACGATTCCAACACTATTGTGATAAAGGAGATACATTCATAAATATAAGCGTTACTGTATTTTGTATTAGAGTAAACAGCAGCTCCTCCGTTCAGTTGCGTCTGTTTATAGCGCACGAGGTGACTACCTTTCTATTTTATATCTATACTGAGAAAATGAAAACGTGAAAGGAAAGGAACGAACGTACGTCGGAGTTAGAGATATCTCTAATTACCTTTGCGGATATATGACGCATCTTGTACAGATATCTACAATATCATTAGAGATGTCTTCTGTTGAGTTTGACTAGTCAAAATATATTTACAGATATCTCGAATCTGATTTCTTACTAATACAATTGTAATTGCAGATATCTCTAATTGTCATTCTGACTAGTCGAATTATAATTATCACTCGTCAAAATATAATTAGAAATATCTTTAAATATATTTATGGATAGTCAGAACAAATGTTTAAATGCTAAAAAGGCTTGCCATGGTATGCATGTTGTTGTAGCGAAAGAAAAAAAAAAAGTCACTCTAATGTTGTCACTTCAATCCACCAATCAAACGCAGGTATTTCTGGCACGTGTTAGAACCACACGCGGTTCAATCCGCGTGTACATATTAGCCAATCGCCAATGACGTCTGTGATTCTGTCCGTCACCGGCTGATCTTTTATTTTCACCTGATTTGTGACAGTCGTTTTAAACAATATTTAATCTTAAATTGATTTATTAAGACGTACTTTCTGATTAAGGATTGTTTAACGTTTTGAAGCTTTAAAGGACTAAACAGTTCAAGCTTAGTAGGTATAGTTATTAGCTTTGTGCTATTGGCAGACATCGCGCGAGGAAATGCTTTAAACGTTAGTTCATTACATCGTGTTCAAACTCATATTTGTTTGTCCCTATTAGATAATTAGGTGTTTATTTTGTCCAAAAAAAAATAACACGTTTGATTTGGAGTGACCTACATCTGGAAACATGCTAGCACACATAGCGAGAAGAATTGGTCATTTCCATGGCCATCAGATCTCAAGTGCAATTCTACGGCGCATGCGGTCTTCACTCAAGACCATCAGTCCCATCTCGGTACGTTAAAGTTTTCGTGTTTATATATATATATATATATGTGTGTGTGTGTTAGTATGTATGTATAT
>CAIGQW010018594.1:838458-848919 GCA_903798125.1 Danio choprae
ATAATTTTATTAACTATGCAATTCATCCGATCACTCTTCATGACATTCTGGAGTATATGCAAATTGCTATTATAAAAACTTAAGCAGCAACTTTTCCAATTTCCAGTAGTTATGTAGTTCTCAACTTTTGGCCACATATGTTAAGTTCCTCCAGTATTATATCTTCCAGTAATATGTTTTTTTTTTTCATTTTATTTATTAATTTTTATAAAATCGTTTTTAGCTTGGTTTTAGTAATTTATCTAATCAAATTTATCTCCTGTGATGTCACTCTTGATCCAGGCAATTTCACTATGGACGTTTTCATCTCAGCTGCAGGACTTCAGCCAGCCTAACCCATCTTGGAGTCCAGAGATGTGCAAGTTTTATGATCATTATAATGCACAGTGTGACACTGACACTGAAAATTATGAGAATAAAACAGGGGCTTGGAGGAAGTTGCCCAGCTACAACCGCTCCATTAAACATGCTACTGGCAAGTGAAATTGGTTGGCGTATTTAATTGTAGTCACTGTTTCAGTAAAAATTAAATTAAATAATGGTGCTATTTTGAGTGTAAAAGCAAACCTGTTTTTGTCTGGTAGGTGGCATATACCTCAGCAAACTGATCCAGGCTAAAGCTCGACTTTTCACGAGAAGTTTTCAAGAGCAAGGTGCAACATTTGAATATGTGGCATTTTTCAATAAGGAGGAGAAGATTTGCATTTGTCTGTTTCAGCCAGGACATTTACTAGAGGGCGCACCTGGGTAAGAAGAAGCTCTATTCTACTGTCCAACTAAAGATTATTCAGACACAGAACATTATAGTTAATTTAAGTGAGGATAGTAAACTGACTTATTATAGTAGAGGGATATAACCTCGGTATCATTCCCATATTTGCCTACTGGCCTCTGCCGATCATGGCCTTGTAACCATCCCCATATTATAATTGACTTCATCATTTTGTCCCCTCTCCACCAAAAAGCTGGTGTGTGGACTGGTGTAAAATGGCTGCCATTGCGTCATCCAGGTGGATGCTGCAGACTGGTGTTAGATGAGGAGATTCTCCCAGTATTTGTAACGTGCTTTGAGTACCTAGAAAAGCGATATATAAATTGAAGGTATTATTATTTATTATTATACTCAGAAACTCTTCATAGAATGGACTAAAACCTGCTGCAGCAAGTCTAGGAAAATAATGAAGTTCAGATTTGCATAAATTGACAACACGAGACTAGAGGCTGTCGTTGAGGCTGAGTTAACCAACATAGTATTATATTAGTAGTTGTGTAAATATTGTCATACTATATGCTTGTATTCATTATACTATACCATTTATATGTTATTTGACATTATCAAGATGCAAGATTTTCTAAAACAGTACTATTTTCTAAACACCATATAAAATATATTGTTAATATGAGAAATGTTGAAGGTGTCGGAATTTTTGGTTTGACTATACATTTAATAAAAAAGGTTTTATCTGAAATAGAGTGCCAAAGTTGCATTTGTGAAGAATGGGTTGGTAACATGCATTTTCCTGTGTGGCAGACATGTACATGGTGGAGCCATAGCCACAATGATTGACACCGTAACAGGTACGCTTGCCGGCTACCTGTCAGGACCCAGTGTGACTGCCAATCTCAACATAAACTACCGCAGGTGAGCTAATGTTTTAGCCTTTCATAGGCAGTTGTGGCATGAATATATGTTTTGATTTATGTTAATCTGTTCTCTTGTACAGTCCAGTACCTCTGGGTAGTGTGGTTATAATCCATTGTGCCCTAGATCGAATAGAGGGGAGGAAAACATTCATTACTTGCAAAGTGACCAGCACTGATGAGTCCAAAGTCTACACCGAGGCCACAGGTATAGTACACAAACTTAAGCATGTTCAGTATATAATGAGTTCTGTGATGTTTCAGAGGTGAAAAATACAGCTATTTATTTTGAACTTTGTAAATTTTCTGATTGTTCCTTGTATGCAAGCTGCATATTACAATATAACAGTACCACACTGCCATTCAATTTCACTTAATCTGTTATCTCCAAATATATTTAAATGCTTAAAGCAAATGTAAAATTTGTTTTAACATAGTCACAATTTTATACAGTATATTATTGATTTGCTATGTGTTTGACACTCTGAATATCTTGTATTTTACAGATTTATGAACAAATATATCCCAATTTAAGTGAAATCCAGTATAACATATGGCTCACTTTACCTGCCAAAATGTTTTCCCTGTTATTTTTCTTGACAGATGTAACATACATCCTGATAAGGGATGCTCATATTAACTGTTTTTGACCACATTTTTAACCGATTAATGGAATTGTATCAGTTAAACGATTAAAAATCTATACATATTTTTTCATTCATTCATTCATTTTCATTTCGGCTTAGTCCCTTTATCCCTTTATTATTTCTGGGGTCGCCACAGCGGAATGAACCGCCAACTTATCCAGCATATGTTTTACGCAGCGGATGCCCTTCCAGCTGCAACCCATCTCTGGGAAACATCCATACACACCTATTCACACTCATACACTATTATTTAGCTTAATTTAGCTTACCCAATTCACCTATACCGCATGTCTTTGGACTTGTGGGGGAAACCGGAGCACCCGGAGGAAACCCACGCCAACACGGGGAGAACATTCAAACTCCACACAGAAACGTCAACTGACCCAGCCGAGGTTAGAACCAGTGACCTTCTTGCTGTGAGGCGAACGTGCTATCCACTGCGCCACCGTGAGGCCCACATATTTTTTTTATTTTGTAATTTTTAAGTTTTGCTGCATAAATGTGCAACACATATTTGTTAATTCGCAGGGCCAACTGGGCAAATTAACAGAAATGAACATCCCTAGACCTGATAAATAGTGTTATGACAACTTTTGAAAGCTTTTAGCCTAACTAATATAAAGGTCAATCATTAAAATATTGTAAATTATTATATATTGATTTTTAAAGACAATGATAAATTTAAAGTTAAATTGTCAATGATAAAATAAGAAGAATAAATAAAGTAACATATTGCAAGTTTAACACAGTAGAACAAACTTACAAATTAAACAAAACAGCTGAAGATTTTCATGTACTGTAGGTCTAATATTCAGGTAAGAAATAACATAATGATTCATTAAAGTTATCAATTGTATAATAAAACTGCACTTTTGTAAATTTTTAATTATAAATTAGTCCTCATTAAAGCTACAAAAACTATTCTGTGTAGGGCACTGGGAGATTTTTCTCTTTGCTTTGATAAGCATTAAGGACACATACAGCAGCAGTCAGATGTCATTTTAACAACTAAAGCACAGATTTAGTAGAAATTTTCAACTGAAGATGTTGTGGTGGAACATTTAATCCTTTCTTAAGCTATTAAAGATATTTTATGTCACTACCTTTTTTAGCCTGCATTAATGCATTAAGTGTATGTATCTGCACAATCCTTCAAAGCACACCATTCAAATCTGCATTTGATCGAGAAAGAGATTCAGTCTTTTGAGTTAGTTATAAAGTTACGAACAATCAATAACACAGTACTGGGATAACAGGCTATAGTTTAGATATTGTAGCGAATTATCTCAAAGTGAAGTAAAGTTTAATTTAAAGGGGAATTCAAAAGAATCGACTCTTTTAAATCCAAACAAAGAATCATTCAGCGATTATTCCACAGACAGTTGACTTCAACTATTGCTATTGCTATCCAAAATATAGTAAAAACCTATTTATGTTTAAGCAGGGTAACAAGATCTAAGTTTAAGGCAGTAGATTCATAAATATTCACTAGCACTTTTTTTAATACAAAATGAAACTTCTATTATTTTAACAGAAACTAACACCTAATACAAACATGCATTCATACAGGTTGTAGAGAGGAGTAAAGAAAGAAAAAGAAGAGTTTAAGAGAGTGTAATAATGTAAAAATAAAAAATTGGACCTAACCAGGTGAACCAAAAGTCATCAATTTAACCCCTCTATGGTTTCTTTAGGGTTACATATAATT
Source organism: Danio choprae (assembly GCA_903798125.1). NCBI lineage: Eukaryota > Metazoa > Chordata > Actinopteri > Cypriniformes > Danionidae > Danio > Danio choprae. The sequence continues at coordinate 842,455 of CAIGQW010018594.1, forward strand.
TACACCAGTTTAGTTTTAGTCTAGAGGCGTTACTTGTTCCTTTTGTGATGTGAAGTATTCTTTCTGTTGAGCTGGGTTCACACATGGGTTTGGGAGCAGAGTCTGAGGTGAAGTTTGAGGTGGCAAAAGACTAGTCCTGTTGACTTCTGGTTTTGAGGCGCACTAAACTTAACTAGACTCTCAACAGAAAGGAAAGAAAGAAAAGTAACAGAGATGGGAACATTTGGGCTGTGCTGTTATCCCATTTTTGTCAGGGTCCACTTCTGCTCACTGGACCTGAAGAGTTGCCCTTAGCTGGAACTGAAGAACTTTCTCTTTTGGTCACAAGCTTTTATAAGGATGGTGTTTTAACACCCTTAGGAGATGAGTTGACCATTGAGAAAGTTACCGTCCCAAGGGAAGTTTTACGATCCTTTGTTCCAAAGCTTAGTGATTTGCATATGCATTCTGGGTGAATGCTGAAGAAATGTTTAAAGTTTTTTTTTTAAATGTTAACGGTCGTTCAGTACACCAAATTAGCTCTGCAGGGACATCAAACATGAACCATCGATGATCTTGTTTAAGTTTGGTAGTGTTAAATATTAATCTCAGTAGCATTATAACACTGAAGATTAATACATGAGCAAGAGACTTGTTGCAAACACCTGATTACACATAAAGAGGGACTAAGTGATTACATAAAAAGTAGCATAAGTCTTAAGTCGAGTTGTATAGGAGCATGACCATGTCTCTTTCCATTCCAAGCACATCACTTTCCATGTCGTAAATACCTTTGGAATCAAATTACACATTGATAATTGCTCTTTTTGGATGGGAGAGGTTGATTATTTGTTGAATAAAGCAAAATAAGCATGTGTTTGATTGGCCACATACATTACAATATAAACACTGGTTTTTATGGTAAAGATTAAAATCACAGCTTACTCACCTTCATATGCCTTTAACTTGATGCTCAAAAATGACAATGACATAGATGGCTCATATGTTTTATTTTATACATTTAACATTATCAGCAACTGTAGCAAATTACATTTATTGCCTCCTCTTTTTGGCTAATCTAAAAACAATGGGCCAATCCATGACTCAAAAACCAAACCATGTGATAGAAATCGTGAGATTTGTGATCTGTTACACTACTACCATAAAGAGAATGAAATATCAACAAAGTCATCATTATACTCTAGAAACTATACAATAGAGCTAGAGATCATAGATATTTTTGTAATTATCCTCACAAAAAAAAAACAAGCAAAAAATATTTCACTGTCAATCCTGCAATGCATGATCATGTTTGTCACAGGATTCAAAGGAATGCTTTTGGCTTCAGTTGCAGAAGGCATAAGATAACATAGTTGAAGTTCTCAGGAAATATGCCAGTAGATGTGCTGTTGTAATTTCTGCAAATGTTGGACACCAAATATTGAAGTTAAAAGTGATAAATGCAGTACAACTCATTTCTTCTGATATTTGCTCCTCTCAGAAAAACCATCTGCATGTTTTATGAACATTTATAAAATGAAATTGTTCGTTTTGAAAATGTAGATCTGTAAAGGCTGATTTATACTTCTGCGTCAAGCGCACACGTATGCTCTGGCGCAGCCTGCGCGTGGTCGCATAGCCCTTGCCGTTGCCAGATATAGCTGACTTTTTCTAGCCCAAAAGCTGTCCAAAACCCGCAAAAACGCACAAAAAATGCACTACATATTAGATTAATATTTTATTTAATTTTAAATGATTTAAATAGAAATTTAGTCTAGTTACTTTAACTGTCATAATTTTTAACCATACAGCAACCAACACCAGCAGTCACAGAACCACAACATAACTGGATCACATCGAAACACTGCCCCGCTCTCAACCACACACTGCACTTGATGTTGTGTAGATTACACTACCTAATAGAGTATGTTTTACTTTCGAAATGGGGTATAAATTTATCCTATTTGGCCTTTTAAATTCTTTTGAACATAAGTAGACACTGCTTGTCAGTCAGACAATGCTTCTATATTTGTTCTTCCATTCAATTAAAGGAAAAAATTATCGATAAAAGGGATAACCTCTGTGAGTTTAACTGCAGGCACTGCCTGATGCGCGTGCACGTGAGGGGGAGTCAGATTTGTCCGGGGAGTCAGATTTTGATACAGCTTTCCTTCACCTCCTCTTGCGGGTGGGCCCACGCATTTTGTGCTATGCACTGGTCACTACTAACTGAATGGAGTAGGAGCACACCGCTATGTTTTGTTGAATAAGTTGCATATAAAAGTTACTTTTCAAAACCACCCAAGTTTTGTCAACCCGCCAATGCCATTTTTTGTCAATGTCAATCAAATTCAAAACCGCCCAATCTGGCAACACTGGCCATGGCTGTCGTCGATGCGCACTTTAAAAAAAAAAAATGTAACGACACGTTGCAATGATACATATTGCAAGCTCTGTGATTGGTTGGCTTGGTAGCGATGACGAGTGTGGGCGGGCTGAGAGCCACGCAAGCCCGATGGAGCGAGTGTTTACAAGTGTTGAGTCCCGGGAAGAAGCTCTAGATGGAAGCTGTTGTTTTGTGTTTACCTTATGATTAAAGCTGTTGCATGTCCGCCAGTTCCCGCCTCAAAATGAGCGAGTTTGAGCCACTTGTACATTAAGGTTGCTTTCAGAAAAAACAAAACACCATCGAAGAAACTCGACACAAAGGAACATAAAAACCTCACTGCCAGCTAGCGTTTCGGAAGTGATATTGCAGAGCAACACAAACAGCGCCCAAAAGTATAAATGCACGGCAACGTTTGATCACTCGACGCAGAAGTATAAACCAGGCTTTAGATGTTCTTATCATTTTGGCCAGTTCTTTCTTAAAATCAGCAAATTTAAATATTAGTCAAAGATAACACTTGTAAACACATCATGTAGTTTTGAAATGAAGGTTTTTATTATTAACTGGGGTTGAAATCTAGATGTTCTTATCATTTTGGCCAGTTCTTTCTTAAAATCAGCAAATTTAAATATTAGTCAAAGATAACACTTGTAAACACATCATGTAGTTTTGAAGTGAAGGTTTTTATTATTAACTGGGGTTGAAATCCAAAACTACGTAGCCCTGTGTTAAAAAAAGAAAAAAAGAAAAATACGTTTGCCCCCTATATCTAATAACTGGATGGGCCACCCTTAGCATCAACAATTGCAATCAAATATTTTTAATAACTTGCAATGAGTCTGTTACAGTGCAGTGTAGGAAACTTTGCCCACTTATCTTTGCAAAATAGTTGTTCTTCAGCCTCATTGGAGGGTTTTCAAGCATGAAGCACCTTTTTTTTTTTTTTTTTTTAAGATCTTTTTTGGATTCCGGTCAGGACTTTGACTAGGAACCTCCAAGGTGTTCATTTTGTTTTTCTTCAGCCATTCAGAAGTGGACTTGCTGGCATGTTTTGGATCATTCTCCTGTTGCAGAACTCAAGTTTGCTTCAGCTTGAGGTCACTAACAGCTAGCTTGACATTGTCCTCCAGGATATTTAGGTACACAACAGAATGATTATGGTTCCATTTACCACAAGTCGCCCAGGTGCTAAAGCAGCAAAACAGCTGCGACCATCACACTACCATCATCACATTTTACTGTTGATACGATGTTCTTTTCCTGAAATGCGGTGTTACATTTACGTTATGCATAATGGGACACACATTCCAAAATATTCAACTTTAGTCTCAAGGCATCATCAAGATGCATTTGTTCTTTTTGCGCAGCAGTGGTTTTCATCTTGGAACTCTGCCATGAAGTCATGAAAACTCCCCTTAGCTGAGGCAAGTGAGGCCTGTAGTTCTTTGACTGCTGTTGTGAGGTCCTCTTAAATGAGTTTTCACTGCACTCTTGAGGTAATTTTGGTTGGTTGGCCACTTATGGGAAGGTTCCAACCCTACCCGAGCCTGTGCATCTTGTGTCCGAGCCCTACCCGGTTTGACACATTAACTGTAATTATGAGCCTGAGCCTGATTTAAACCCCACTATTTTTTAATTTATGGGCTGTTATAACAGATGTTCTCAACTACAATTCTGAGTTGTTTGAACTACAGAAATTAGTTTAGATTTATCTTAATGAATAATGCAATAAGAATGAGGCATGTAAACGGCATTGTTTGTTTATTTAGAATAGATCGTAACAAATGGGGACATTAAAGGCTGGCTGCCATGGAAAGCCTGCTTCATGTGTCTGTTCATCATGGAAGTCCCCATTTTTTTGCTATCATTATGCCTTTCACACCACATGCATGAGCAGCATGTTGTGTTTTGTTGGGGTTTTTTTTTCCTTCTCCGTCCATGTTAACAGAGCTACATCAGGCTGGCAATGAAAACAAAATTATATGATATCGCAGACGATTTGTCTTTCGACCTACTGCGCCTGAAAAGACATGAATGACACCTCTCATAAAGCGTGAGAAGCCTAGTTTTTTTTAATGATCTATATAATTTGTGAATTGTGCAACTTTGTGGACCTACACGTGTTGCTTAGGCCACCTTTGCTAAAATATTAGTGTATTATTTTTAATTATGGCATAGCTCTCCATCAAATTAGGCTAATTAAGTAATGAAAAACAAAACAAAAACAAATGCTTGATCACGGTCTGGCCCAGCCTAAAGATAGAAAAAAAGAAAAATCATTCCAAGGCGGGTCGGGTCAGGTCAAGTCTGGGCTTGGGCAGATAATTTAATTGTAATTTAAACCTAGTCATTGAAATAGGTATTGCCATTTAAAATCAAAACACTTTGTCACAGAGCACCTCCTCTGATGACTTCACGTAAACGCAGGTTGCCAGATTAATGACACCATAACTACAGATGACAACATACAATAAAAGGAATCTTTTCCATGTCAAAAGTGTTTTTGTCCAAACCATGACCTGAAATTTCTATTTTAGAAAGGGTTTCCATTTTTTGCAGCTGAATAACTGAACAAACTATGACAACGAACCTTAGGTGCTGATTTTGTTCTTTTTTGGGTGTTAAATGCTACGAATGTGAGTTGAATGCCATTTTACGTTATTTTAATTGCCATATTGAAAGCAGAATCAGATTTTTAACTGAGAAGTTTAACTGAGATCTTGAAAATAAAATAATAATTTTTGGAAATTAATGTTAGAAATGTGAGGGCCTCATGGTGGCGCAGTGGATAGCACGTTCGCCTCACAGCAAGAAGGTCGCTGGTTCGAGCCTCGGCTGGGTCAGTTGGCGTTTCTGTGTGGAGTTTACATGTTCTCCCCGTGTTGGCGTGGGTTTCCTCCGGGTGCTCCGGTTTCCCCCACAAGTCCAAAGACATGCGGTGTAGGTGAATTGCATGCGGTGTAGGTGAATTGGGTAAGCTAAATTGTCCTTAGTGTATGAGTGTGAATGGGTGTGTATGGATGTTTCCCAGAGATGGGTTGCAGCTGGAAGGGCATCCGCTGCGTAAAACATATGCTGGATAAGTTGGCGGTTCATTCCGCTGTGGCGACCCCAGATTAATAAAGGGACTAAGCCGAAATGAAAATGAATGAATGAATGTTAGAAATGTGATGCCTACCATAGCAGTCACTCAGCATGTACTTTTAATAATGTTAAAGAGGTTGAATACGTGTTAATTAAACCTTACCATTATAGTATGGACACCAAAACAAAGACAGAAATTTCGACACTGATTTGGAAAGAAGAGGATTTCTATGCAAAATCAAAAACTTACATACAGCATAGTTTGGGATTGGGTTTTCTCTTAATATTGTTAATAATAATAATAATAATAATAATAATAATAATAATAATAATAATAATAATAACCTTTGTTTGAAAACTGCAATATGAAAACTTAGAAAACCTTATAATGTTTACTTGTTATCTTTGACTAATATTTAAATTTGTTTGATCTGAAACATTAATGTGCGAAAATCATGCAAAAAAAAAAAAAAGAAATCAGTAAGGGGCAAACACTTTTTACACACAACTGTACCTGGCAAGATGCAAAAGAGAACAATTCAATACTCATGCTGTCTGAGAGTTACACCAAAGTTCTAGTACATTTTTGTGATGCATAACTGGCTGATCAGTCCAGTAGCCATTGTCAGCTGTTCTGAGTGTATTTCACATGACCCTGTGCCATTGGGCATGGCCCACGAGTAGTCATTTATTGTTGAGCCCTGCATACACTTTGTTGAGCATCTTTAACACTGATTTTTCTCACTTAAATTTACCCAACTCTCTTGCCTTGCAGTTCTATTTGTTTCAATCAAATTGGGCAGTTTATTTGGATAGCAAAGCTGGATCATCCAGGATTCCACTACAGAATATATGTGCATATCTGTGCACATATGAGTGAGTGTGTTCCTGACATGGAGTGCATTCACAATGAGCAACTGATCAAGCTGATGTTCTGCAGAGCCTAAGCTCTCATAAAGTGGTATTCAAGTGTATATGCATGCAAGTGTTTTTTTTTTTTTTTTTTTTTTTTT
>CAIGQW010018594.1:849319-890987 GCA_903798125.1 Danio choprae
TTATTTTTTTATTTTTTTTAAGTTAAATAGTCTTATTACCCTGGTATATTTATTGATATGGTATTTATTAGTTTTAAATTGTTTTGCTATTAACCTCTTTAATTATGGTGACAATTTTAGTACTAAGTGCTTAGTACTATAAGTATTGATTATATTTTTGCCTATGCTTTGAGTAATAAGTAAAAAAGAATTTCACATTCTTGTTATTAATCGAAGATTTTTCATGTAAATATTATGTAATGATATACAATAATAATAATAGTAGTAGTAGTAATAATAATATAAGCAATAATGGTATATTTATAGTTGCCCTAATGTATGCCATTAAAGCCATTAAACAAATCCTGGTTGTTTTGAATTGTCCTTTTGTCATTTTGAAAATTCATAAACCATTCATAAAACTGCCATTCTTTCTAAAAATAACACATGACTAAGTGGACATGGACTGCCTCTGGCTATGACTGGGCACACAATGCACAAATTCATCTTTGAAATTTGTTTGTACTATAGCTCTGTCCAGAAGAGGTCACTGTTTCCATTCTCAATTTAGTCATTGAAACTGACCCATGTCTCTTGAAGTCTGAATGTGCCAAATATGTCTAAATATGCTCTTGTTTATCGTGTGAGCTTGACACTGATAACAGCTCAAAAATCATAAATGGAGCTTGTATTTTTAGGAAGGGCATTTTTACTGGAGTGACCCACTATAATGTTTTTCATAGTTAATAATTTTAGATTTATTACAGCATTGTTACAATGATTGACTCAATGGTTTATTGAGTTATTTAAATGGTTTGAGAGTTTTTAGGGATTAGGCATCAGTGTTGAGACTTTTGGCTCTGGGTAAGTGGGATTTAAATTTGCTGTACTTGGGCTAAATGGGCTTGAGTCTAAATACTAGACTGAGATTGCTGACATACTAATGCAAAGAAACAAAAATCTATACAGTCTGTGTGAAAATATCCATATAATACTGAAACAAAAAAACTCAAACAATTTTATGCACACACCCATATAGACTTTCTGCATACCTGCCTGGTGTGTTGTTATTACAGATTTGTGTTTAGTAAGCTGTTGCTTAGGTAGATAAAGTACAGTTCAGCTTACTATATATATTTTTTTTCTCTCCCTTCTCCTGTCATTTCTATTCGTGTCACTAAAACTGGGTTATTTATTTGGAACGAGAAGCTGAAAGCAGCTCAAAATCCACCACAGGCCCATGTGCATGTGTGCACATTTGTATACTCGTGAGATCGAGAGATGTGTCTCTGAGGTGGTGTGTGTTTGCGCGCATAGTGACCAACTGATCTAGCTGATATTTAATCTCTGTAACCGAGGTATTCATGTGCTCACTACCCCAGATCCTTACCATACCAGCATTAAATGTTCTCATATTCAGAATATATAAACGTATTAGTTAAAAGTTTGGAAACTTTAATCACTTTTAATATTTTTGAAAGAAGTCTCAAATGCTCTACTGCATTTATTTATTCATTCATTTTCTTTTCGGCTTAGTCCCTTTATTAATCTGGGGTCGCCACAGCGGAATGAACCGCCAACTTATCCAGCATATTTTTTACGCAGTGAATGCCCTTCCAGCCGCAACCCATCACTGGGAAACATCCATACACACTCATTCACAGACATATACTACGGACATTTAGCTTACCCAATTCACCTATACCACATGTCTTTGGACTTGTGGAGGAAACCAGAGCAGCCGGAGGAAACCCACACGAACACAGGGAGAACATGCAAACTCCACACAGAAATGCCAACTGACCCAGCCGAGGCTCGAACCAGTGACCTTCTTGCTGTGAGGCGATTGTGCAACCCACTGCGTCACCGCCTCTATTGCATTTATTTAATCACAAATATCCCATTAACCTTGGATTTTATATGCAAAGTAATGTTGACATTTCAACATGAATTTCAAATTAAGTAAATTAATCCTGTAAAAGTTGTGATGACACCAGCAGTCTCGTCTAGACCCTATGGACCTGGTTTTTCTTACAGCAAAGAGCGAGGACAGGTATCCTCTGAATCCATGTTGTGCTTGCATGAAATCCATTTGGTTTCACATTGTTGCACATATTCCAGTAAAGAGAGCTGACTGACACTGCAGTATTACGGTAATGAATGACACATTGCCCACATCAGAAAGAGTGCATTCATACGGAGACCTTAAACTCATTTCTTATTTTTACACTGTCATGCGGTGTGATTCATATGCCTTATGTCATGGGTATGTATTACTGGAGCTTAAAATTTATATGCATATTTTATGTCTAAAGATATGTTAGTATCACATGAATCACACTTAGAAAACATTTAAACTTGTTTGTCTGTGCTGACCTCTGTAGTTTCCCACAGGCCCCTCACATAAGATGCATGTAGGACACAGTCTGAGGTGGGTTTCTATCTATGGAGAAGTGTTTAGTATCTGGTCAAGTGGGGTTTGTGCAATGGCTTCTGTGGGAACATTTATAGTGAAACTGCGGGGAGATATTTTCCATGTGTCAATGTTCAAACCTGGGTCTGACCAAAGTGCCATTTACATCTATTTAGCTGTCGGTTCAGTTGGAAAAAGTAGTTTTAATCAGATTTAATCTTTGAACTGATGTTGTCAAGGTTTTTTTGTACATTTTAGTAATATATTTTCTTAATGAGCATACAAATTATTTTGGCAGCAGTTTTCTAGCATTTATAACATAAGGTGCAAAGATTTTTCAGGAAGACCTTTGCATAAGAGCTTAGCAAAAAAATTGTATTTCTGTGTCCACACGTTCTGTGTTAACAGATAAATGTTAGAGCTTTCATACCGCACACAGAAGCAGTGCGGAGCGTGAGCAGAGCTGAAGTAGCAGCCATCATTTTGGCGCTGTATCTATTTTTGCCGCTACTCACGCTCAATCACAGTGAATGACAGTAAAAATGAGCAGTTTTACCCAATAAATGCATTGGTAAGATCCACTGATTTTTATGCACCGTTTAGGCCAACTTTGCTAAAATAGTCGTATCGTATTTCTAATTATGAGATTTTCCACGCAATTCGGCTAATTAAGCAATGACTAAAAAAATATTAAAAAAAACAAATGCTTGATCATGGCCTGCCCGGCCCAGCCAGAAGATAGTAGCAGGAATTATACCTGCCCGTCGGGTCAAGTCTGAGCAAACTCTACTTTGCATGCATTTTTGGGTGACTTAACCCCCTGCTTCCCCTAGTGGAAGACCCAGCAAAGCGCATACACCATGTGTGGTAACTTGGCATGAAGAATCACACTGAAGACAGGACGGATGGCTGCCCGGCCTGAGACTGGCGGTGGGGGTATGTGATGGGGAAGGCATGATCGAACACCCAAAAAGGGGGGGAGAGCAAACGGCGACACCGGCGGCTGGTCAGTGGTCCAATCATAAATGATCAGTAACACCTGTATTTTCTAGTGATTGGGCTGAATAGACCCTCATAAGAAGAGGAGAAGGAGCACCCAAGCCAGAGGAGAGCCTGAGACTCGACACACACACACACACACACACACACACACACACACACGGCCAGTGCCGAACAAAATAAATACTTTGTGCTTACCAAATATTGCCGACCATGTCTTCTTCTTTCCACAAAACGAACTTTACTACAGTCTAATTTTTGTAATTTTGTAAAAAAAAGATTCATTTACATTTACTCATTTAGCAGAAGCTTTTATCCTGCAACCGACAAGTAATGACAAAAGAAGCTCATTAGGCTCTGTGGCTTTTGTATTTTTTATTTTAAATAAATTTTTATCTTTAATTTACTTAAAATTTACTTTTAATAAAAAAAAATCTATTGGGAATAGTTGCCCTATTTGATATAAAGCTTTTATTGTACAAACGTGTTATTTAATTTAAAGCGTACTTGTTTTTATTTATTAAAAAGCCTAGCTTGATGTGCACTATTTTGTTTTTCTTTTGTTTGTTTTTTAAATTATATTGTGATTTTAATGTAATCTGTTTTGTTATAAAGCTCTTCTAGTAAAAAAAAACAAAAAAACAATAAACAACAATTAAACAGTGTTTATAGTGTTTCTAATGCCTGCAGCATCATATGTTACAAAACGGTTCACAAAGACAATTTGATTTTAATAAATAACTCATCTCTTACGCTTTCTTTCACGTTATGTGACAAAAGAGCGAACAACTCACATGCGCATGTTGTGTAGTGTGGGAGAATATTAGTTCATTTTTCGAGTCTTCTATCGCGTTTAAGCCGTTCGTTCATCACGTGAAAGACAGAAGCTAATCGTATGCATTTAGAGCCTGAAAAAGATTTGATCCGTTCATCTCTCAAGTCCTCTGGTTTAATGCATCTCTCTTTACATGCTGTCACGTAATAAACGAATGATTCAAAAACCAGAAGACTCAAAATGGACTGTGTCCATTGGTTAAGATTATATTTGACTGTCATTATGACGAGAACGAACCACTCAAATTTGAAGACATGAGCTGAGCAAAGAGACAAAAATACCATTATAGACAAAAGACCAGGTAAACAATAAATATTTTTTTTCTCTTTCTTAGAGCATTCTATTCATGACTTGTTTATAGTGGAATCAACCTTTGGCATAGTTGTAGATTTGTTTGGAAGCAAATCATAAAATTTTAATGTTATTCTGGCAAATTGAACGAAATAACTCGAAAAAAGACTCGTTCATAGAGACTTAAAGGTCCGATTCAGTAAAATGATTCAAACTTCCCATCACTAGTTCGTGTGTGACAGAGAGCATGCATGCATTCGGCACGACATCCAATCAAAGTACCGTAGATTGTTTTGATTCGACAGCGTCCAATGTGACAACAACATGAACGTGTCAGTTTGCGAAATGATTTCGAAGATAGTTTTGTTTGGCTATAAAAATTACAAGGTGGTCAACAAAAAACGAATTGCAGTATGTAAAACATGCGGGTATAATCTGCAAACTCCTGCTGGTTCATACTGATCAGGATTTTGAAAGCCGGATTGTTTGTATGAGGTAGTCGTGAGTGTATCACACAAGGTAGAGAGCAAAGTTCTTCAATGTTATGTGAAGAAAACAACGTTATTGTTTGTATGAAGTAGCCTACTTTATTGAGAATATGTGCTACCATTTTACATTGCTGCTAGATGGATTTGCAATCTCTCCAGCACACACAAGATTCAATTTACAAAATACCAATTTCAGCATACAGGAGTTGTTGGTCTACTGCTGCCTCATTGAGGTCGTTTATGTAATTTTGGTTAATCACAAGTTGATCAGTGCTGGACAGTAAGTACAGCCCAGTGTGTCACAGAACACTGACCACAAAAACAGAAAGCCTCACTGAGGAGAGACGTTTAAAACTAAAAACTCAATTGAGCAACACTAACCATGTTTCAGTTACTGTGGACGTCTGGTCCGACCGAAAGGAGAGGTAATTCTTTGGCTTCACTGTGCACTGGAAGACGCAGAGAGGGTACAGCTAAAGACTAATCTCATGGCCTGCAACCGCTTCAAAGGCTCTCACACTGCTGAACGTATCTGTGACCAATTTGAGGCAATATGTGATGAATACAACATCAAAGCTAATGTGGACTATATTATTAGTGACAATGCTGCTAACATGCAAAAGGCATTCACTGTGTGCTTCCCCAGTGAACAAGAGGATGATGGTGATGACGGAGATCATCTTGATCACCCTGAGCTGTGGTGTGACTTAACCCTGGAAGATCAGCAAACAGTAGATGCCGCTATGGCAAAAAAACCAAAAAAAAACAGCGCCTGCAGTGTTTTGCACACGCACTGCAACTGGCTGTGGGAGATGGTTTGAAAGAAACAAAAGTGGTATGTCCTTCTGTTTCCAAATTATCAAAACTTAGCTCACTACTGCACACAAGCACAACGTTCAAAAATCCTTTTGATGATGAATTTGGGGAGCAGAAAAGCATCCCTGCTGTAGTGAAAACGAGATGGAACTCAAGACTGAGGCAAGTAAAAGCAGTCCTTCAGTGTGATCACCTAAAGCTCTGTGCTGTTCTTGAAAAGGCCGGGCATAAGGAGCTGTCATTCTCACCACGAGAGTGGAATCTGTTGAAGGAGTTAGAAACCATTTGGGGAAGCAACTGATTTGACATTTTACATTTTATTTATGTGTTAAAAAGACTCGAAAAGCCTTGAAAGTCAAACCATAGGACTTTGGACTTGACTCGGGACTTGAGGGCAATGAATTGAGACTTACTTGTGACTTGCCAAACAATGACTTTGTCCCACCTCTGGCTCACTCCATGTCTCGCTCTCTCCCTCCTTATACTGTGTTTTTTCCGGTGTGTGACGGGGACCGAGCATGGCACTAAACGGTCCTCCCCTTCAGGCTCTCCATGTTTCCATGCGTGGAGGATGCCCTGTGCCTCTTCGATGCACACTCATCAGCATTTTTGATTATTTATTGACTGATTTATTTTTTTAGGTCTTTTAACTAGTTGATTATGCACAGGCACCTGGTGCTCCGACACCTCGGCCTGTTGGGGTTTCGGGTCAACTGAGAATGAGCAAGCTCTCCCCCGGGCAGAGCTTCTCTTATCTCGGGTTGGAGCTGGACTTGGTCTCCATCAAAGCGCGGCGGGCTAGTGCTGCCCTGTCCGATTAATTCGGCAGTTACAGTGGTCTCACTGAAGTTTTTCAGAGGCTCCTGGGGCATATGACATTTGTAGCTGCTATCACGCCGCTCAAATTGTTCATATGAGACCACTTCAGTGCTGGCTAAGCGATCGGGTCCCCAGATGGGCATGGCACGCGGAGACGCACCTGGTGTCCATCACTACGCTGCGTTGCCGCACCCTCAGTCCCTGGATGGACCTTGCCTTCTACAGGCCTGGGTGTCATGCGGCTTAATAGCTGCACGCCATTCATATTTCGTACGAGCTCTCTGTGCCAGCTTACACGCTCTCACAACAGTTAAGTTTCTGGGAGAATGGAGACTCCCACCCGGCACGGTCCAGCTGTTATGGGCACGCTTCAGAGAAGCCCAGGTCATCCTGCTGCTTCTCCTGAGCGGCCTTTGACTAGCTGCTTTCCCTGCTCTGCACGAATGCACTGGCTCTCAGCTGGCCCCGGGTTTACGCAATATGCTTTTTTCCACAGTGAGCCTGTGCGCACAGACTCCCACTCCTCGTGATGGCTCTCCCTGATGAATTCCCTGAAAGAAGCTTTGGACTTAGGTGACCTATCAGTAGATGGTTAACACCATCACTCAGGCTAGAGCACCCTGTATAGGCAAGCCTATGTCCTGTAGTGGAGCCTATTCATTGTGTGGAGCTCTTCTCTCTGAGAAGAACTCTGGACATGCTAGATTAATGTTATGTTTTCTTCCTTCAGGATAGCTGGAGTGCAGGCTGTCACCCTCCACACTGAAGGTTTGGCATGCTGCCATCCCCGCTCTCTGTGGGGCGGCGGATGGTAGCGCGCTGGGAAAGCATAACCTCATCAGCCAGTTCCTCAGAGGCGCGTGGCGCAAGGTGGTTAATTCCATCACCGCCCCCCTCTTGCCCTCTTGGGATCTCTCTAGCCCCAGTGGTTATGGTTAGGTTTGTTGAGCCACTTGACTCAGTATGTGGAGAGAGCCCTCTCATGATGGTAAAGTGCTTTGGGTGTATGGCCATACACAATAAATGCACTATATAAATACACATTACTTACTTACTAGAGGTTGACTGTATTATGTGTTAGAAAAAGCTAGGTAATTATGTGTCTGATCGGTCACATTCATTACACTGATCTACCCCCATGCTTCACTCTGGGCAAGCAACAGTCTGGGTTTTCAGTTGGGGTTTCTCCACATCGTAACTCTGGGAAAGACAGTTAAGGTGGATTCATTGGAGAACATTACATGTTTCACATTGTCCACAATATTTTCTCTGATGACACCATTGAAACAGACAACTGGCATTGACACAAGTGACCAAAGGGATAGCTATAGCAGCCTGGCCATGTATATTGGAGCTTCCAACAAACAGCTTTGGTGGAAACAGGAGAGTTGAGGTGCACATTTATTTCTGCAGTGAATTGAGAAGCTGTGGTTTTATATTTTTTGGATACAATATGGATTAGCACCAGGACATTCCTTTTAGACAGCTTCCCCATGTGTCCACAGTTACTCCTGTTTGATGTTGTTCACTCTTCTTGCTGGTATGCTGACTTTACCCTTAATGCCGTGGCTCTTGATACATCACAAAGACTTGCTGTCTTGGTCACAGTGAAATGCGAACCATCTTTTTAACTCTATGTCATGTGCATTGCAATATTTTAAGCAAAACTGTGCTATCACGCTGCTAATTAAACCTTTACACTCTGCTCTTACTGGTGCAATGCTTTGTCTTCGAGGACAACACATACACTTAATATACAAATAAACTTCATTAAACATGTACACATGGACATCACCTAAAGGTTAAATAGCTGCATGTTAATTATTTTTATATATAATTAAATGTAACTATTATATTAGTTACTAGTTAATTGGTTAAAGTTAATTATACGGAATAACATTTTGATAGTGAACGTTTTTCACACAAAAGGTGTGAAATGGTTCTTTTTAATTCCTTTCAACTGTTCCAGCTAGTTTTCTTGTCTGGCTATTATCTTATGCAAATTTTTATGACAATGAATCTTGTCTTTCTTTTGAGTGAATATGTGACAATGTCTTGGCTTTTGTCCTATTATTCCACATCTGAAACAAACAACATCCTGATCTTTCCTTCTTTTGTCATATTACAATGTCTTGCAATATGACCATTCTTTCCACATGCATGACAAACAATGTTTTGAGATTTATCACTTTCTGGCAGTTCATATCACTGTGACTAGCTTTGTCACATGTATAGCCAAGAACAGCACTCTCAGCACTTACGCTTGTTATTAATTGTTGTAAAACTTTGTCATTTTAATAATAATGTCATTATAGTCAGAGTTACCCTTTCCTTGTGTGGGTTTTAGATATATTATCCCAGTTAACAGACATTATATCAAGATTTCAAGTAATGCCTATTTCCTCTCTAACTTGTTTGCAGTTTTGTCTTTTACTTTTTGGGTTAAAGCTCCAGACACATTCACAGGCAAGCACATTCTTAACAAAACACATGCATCGCCATCTGTATATTTGTACACTTCTGCATATTCCTCAAACTACTTTAGAAAATCTAAAGGATCTTGTTCAGTAGGATCAAATTTCTAAATATTAGTGACCACCGCTTCTAGTTCATTTAGGTTAAACCACCTGACCATTGTAGAGGTCATTGTTTACTGCTGTACTTCACTAGTAGCTATTAGTGGTGGTATTAGAGTCAACTGGTGCAACAGGAAATCTCACTGCACAGTCTGAGTTGACTACTGACTGACTGGAAATCTCTTTCCCATTCCTCATCATGTTACTGAATGTCTGCCATTTCTGTATCTCTGTTGACACTTAATGTCTCACTGGTGTTTTTCTCTGTTATGCCGTTCTTTAATAATAATTGACAAGTAGCGTTTGCTTTTTCCAAATTACTGGACAATGACTATGTTTACATGGACATCAGTAATCGAATTATTTGCCTTAAAGGTGCAGTAGGTCATCTGCCTAAATGCTAACCGGTTAGCATAAAATGTTAGAAATACAACCCCTCCCCTGCCGCCCAAAGCCTGAAATCACGAACGCACACTTTAAAGATGACAGAGACCCACTAGATCATGTCATTCGCCAGTTAGAAAACTATATACTACAATTATAATACTACAATTTTGAATGAAAAACTATTATATCTAGCACGTTTTCAGTTGTGTAGCAAGCAAAACTTAAAGCGACTACTGTATGCTTTAAGTGGTTAGTGGTTGGCCGGCAAGGTGTAGGAATTAAACTTATTACTAATTATACTTATTACTAAGCCATACTTAAATGCTTTTTCAAACCGAATATTCAGAGCAGTATGGTAAACAATATAGGGACCGTGTCACAGGTTGTCATTGTTCAAAAATGAACCAATATAAAACCAACTTCACCTCAGTAAAGCAGGCTAGGCGGAATAGCGCTATTTACTTATGTTTTTTTGTTAAACTAAATAAAAATCTTCATTATCAATGTTGTAAAAGATCCCTTATGAAATTGAAATAGTTACATCAATTTTTCGCTGGAAGATTTCAGTGGCTGAACAACACTTCTGTGCATATAACCCATTCGTAACAACAGAATCTACATAAGCGTTGCGTGACTAAAATAGTTTCAAAGCATAATATTACCTGTCTAAAACAAATAATTCAGCCATGGTGTCATTCTTCCTCCAGCATACAAAAGTAACTCCAATATTGATTCAGCATTTGTTTTTACCTCTGTCAATCGTGTCCACGTGATCGCGGTGCAAATGGAGGATCTGCGTGCGCAGTTGTACAAATCTACATTTGTTGACAGACAGTTTGGGGTACTTATCAGTATTATGAGAATTATTAACCAGACAATTTTTAATTGGATGAACATTTTTTAGTCTTATGCCTTACCCAGAATATTAAAATACATAGAAATACATTTAGATCATTTACTTTAATCATTATTATTGGAATGTGAAGAGACTTTCAACCAGCACAACAAACAATGCTTCAGAAGACAATCACCTACTGCACCTTTAATCTGATTAAGACAATAATATGATTAAGGTGTTTACATGAGATGCTTTTAAAATGTTCCTTTTATGACCTGTTTTTTATTTGTTAGAGCACATAATTCGATTAACATTCATTAATTCATCATGGAATGTTAATGTCATTGCGTCACCATGCTGTCTACATTTCCTCCGGAGTTTCATGTAAATTGGGTTTTTAATTTCCAATTTGTCAACCTTAACTGCAGTTTGGCACTTTCACTTCCATGCATGCCCAAGTCACAAATGAGATATGGGATGCGAGTATGAACTGCTGGAAGAGTGCTGTTTTAATAGAAATTGATACTGCATGCCCTATGTGGAAAAAACCTGCACATTCAGTGATGGGTTGCAGCAGGAAGTGCATCCACTGCGTAAAACATATGCTAAATAAGTTGGCGGTTCATTCAGCTGTGCCAACCCCTGATTAATAAAGGGACTACGCCTAAAAAAAATGAGTGAATGAATGAATGAATGAAATCTTAAATGCTGTTGTTTTAATGATTTTGTTAGAATAACCAGATTGTAAAATAATTGTTGATTTTTATTTTTTTACTTTAGTCAAATCAAGCTTCAGGGAACATTAAGCCATGCAGCCAATCTCTTTCTTGCATGTTCTCTGGTGCATGATTATTTATGTGGTCAAATAACTGCTATTTAGCCATGAAGCGATAAGTAGTAATCAGGGATTGGCTGTGTTATCCAACTGCATTATGGTCCGTTATACCATGGTGCCTTATATCACCCTGAAGATTGATGTCTCACAGAAAATCCTTTAATCTGCGAACTAACAAAAAACATTTTTAGTCTTTACACATAAAAACATACACACAGTACATAATGGGAAAACAAATCAGCAGAATAGAACATCCCATTGACAAAAAAAACACAAAAAACAGCACTGGTCATTACATTTTTTCTTTGTCTTTCTTCTATTTTGCAAATTATGCAAACTGCAACAGAATTGTGAAATACCTGCTTTGAGAATCTGTTTCTGAGTACGTCTGCAAGTCGCTGTGCACCTATTTGTGTGTTCCGCTACATAAGCAAAAGTGACTTTTTTTAAAAAGCCACAAAACCCTTCAAAGAGGGAGAGAGTGAGAGAAACAGCTAGAGTGAGAGACAGACAGAGAATGTAAGAGAGAGAGGCCAAGTGTTCTTCCCAGAGATGGTTATCATACTTGCCGTGTCTTCAGACAGACACACTGCTAAAAATAACCTTAGGAAATGGCCAACACAGCATCAAATATGAATTTTCTAAAAGTGTGGTTAAACGTCAGACAACAGAGATTGCTGTTTGTGCCCCTGTGTGGGCTGGGATGGGGTTTAAGGAGGGCTTTGTCAGTGATAATGCATGTTTTTGCTTTCATACAAGTAAAGCATGCTTTTGTGTTGGTGTTTAAACATGCATTGTATAGTTTCAGTTGTTTAGTATGTGTAGGTGTGGGAATAACAATTATTTTCTACACAAAAAATGCTGTAAAATGGCCAGATTCTACAGTAAAATACTTTTTTTCACTAACACAATAATATTCAGTAAATAAACTGTGCTTTGAGTAAACTTTTTCTTTCTGAGAAAGTAGCCAACAGCTGTAAACTGTGAATTAACAGTACACATTTGAAGTCTCTCTTTGAAATTACATGTTCTATCCTCATTCACTATTATGTACAGTCGTGGCCAAAAGTTTTGAAAATTACATAAATATTGGAAATTGGAAAAGTTGCTGCTTAAGTTTTTATAATAGCAATTTGCATATACTCCAAAATGTTATTAAGAGTGATCAGATTAATTGCATAGTCCTTAATCCTGAAAAAAACTTTCCACTGCATTTCATTGCTGTCATTAAAGGACCTGCTGAGATCATTTCAGTAATTGTCTTGTTAACTCAGGTGAGAATGTTGACAAGCACAAGGCTGGAGATCATTATGTCAGGGTGATTGGGTTAGAATGGCAGACTTGACATGTTAAAAGGAGGGTGATGCTTGAAATCATTGTTCTTCCATTGTTAACCATGGTGACCTGCAAAGAAATGGGTGCAGCCATCATTGCGTTGCATAAAATGGCTTCACAGGCAAGGATATTGTGGCTACTAAGATTGCATCTAAATTAACAATTTATAGGATCATCAAGAATTTAAAGGAAAGAGGTTCAATTCTTGTTAAGAAGGTTTCAGGGCATCCAAGAAAGTCCAGCAAGCGTCAGGATTGTCTCCTAAAGAGGATTCAGCTTCGGGATTGGAGTGCCACCAGTGCAGAGCTTGCTCAGGAATGGCATCAGGCAGGTGTGAGCGCATCTGCATGCACAGTGAAGACTTTTGGCCTGGTGTCAAGAAGGGCAGCAAAGAAGCCACTTCTCTCCAAAAAAAACATCAGGAACAGATTGATCTTCTGAAAAAGTATGGCGAATAGACTGCTGAGGACTGGGGCAAAGTCATTCTCTGATGAAGCCCCTTTCCGATTGTTTGGAGAATCTGGAAAAAGGCTTGTCCGGAGAAGAAAAGGTGAGCGCTACCATCAGTCCTGTGTCATGCCAACAGTAAAGCATCCTGAGACCAATCATGTGTGGGGTTGCTTCTCATCCAAGGGAGAGGGCTCACTCACAATTTTGGGCCAACCCTGCAAATACTGACACTTTGCATAAATGTCATGTAATTGTTGATAAAAGCTTTTGAAACGTATGAAGTGCTTGTAATTATATTTCAGTACATCACATTATGTTTCAGTACACAACTGAAACAAAAATCTAATGAGGGAATTCAGACGGTTACGAACACCTGCTGTTAATAATCACAATCACTAAAGAAAAGAGAAACAATAAGCACAAACACCCTCAGAAACAAAAATGTGACTTCAGTTACAGTGTTAAATAAAATACACTAAAATAAAACACCTCTAGTCTCAGCAAAGGATCATTAAACAACTCCACAAACAGCATCTTATTTTTATCACTGTAATGAATGTGAGGGACTGGTTTAGTTGGGCTCTTCACCCTTAATTTCTTAATTTTTCCTGTGGCCGCTGTAACTCAGTTTATAAAATACTTTTGTTATAGCAAAAAAGCTCAAATAAACTAATGTTAAAATGGTTGCAAACCCAACTAAAGCAAACACTATGTTCCATGATGGTGACTTAAAATGTAAACAATATCAAAAAAACTAAACAAAAAGGCATCATCAGCATACTTCAAACTCAGATCAGATCCGAAGCCATTTGTGAAATTCAGGTGAGGTCCCATGACCACTTGACCCTCCAAGGAATAAGACTGTTTGTTTGACGTTGCATTGCTGGGGAAAGAAAGACTGAATTAGAGGTTTGTGAATAATTACATTTGTTTGTACAAATAAAGTTGACATTCCAAACACTGCCTATTGAAAACCAAGCAAACACATGCCCAGTAAAAGTGTTAACACAAATACTATATTTAAAAATATATATTTCTCTAATATTTACTCAGCACTGGGTAGCCAAATAGCCTAGCCATGTTTGTTTTTAAAATGTAGGAACTACTGGAAGAAGAAAAAGAGTTTTTACATGAAACACCTCACAACAAATCTGTGAACAACTTGAAATTTAAAAAATCTAATAAAAAAATGAGGAAGACATCAACATTACCTTGAATAATCAAGTTAGGGGTGATTGGTAGCATCACAGTTTTTCAACATCAATGGCTGTGGCTGCAAAAAAAAAAGTTAAATATAATAAGAGAAGAATAAGACTCAACATTTAATAATCTAAATGTATGCTTTAATGGGAAAAAGTGTATCAGATAAGTGTGATGAGTGTAATGTAACACATTCTTATGAAATATAACAAATATAAAACAGAAAGAATAATCTTGAAGGAAAGAATGTATAAATTAGAACAAGAATGGAGCTTGAAAGGACTATTGGGGGCAGTTGGGAAAATGTGGGAAACTAGCAAGGCTATTTTAAACTTCCTCAGAGACTCAGGGCTGGAGCATAGGATATAGAAGTTTTTTTTAAAATTTTATTTATTGTACTTGAACCCGTGAAGCTGCACATCCTGGTACAGTAGGTGGCGGTATGCACCTTAACAAATTGGTTGCGATCCGCCATTAAATCAAGAAAAAACATCAGTGCTGAGTCTTGTTTGTCTATACTGTTAACATTATGACAAGTTTTCCTTGCCTTCAGTGTTTGACCCTTGTTTTGTTTTGTATGTCTGCTGCCTGCCTGTACTGACCACTGGGGTCCAGAGTGATTTTGTAAGCCCTTTTACTCACTCTGAAAGAGTACAGTCCTTGAAGTGTAGGAAGGGTAGTGCCAGTGACTCGTTCAGCTGTCCGGACTATTCGCTGTAGTCTGCGGAGGTCGGTTTTGGCAGCTGAGCCGAACCAGACGGTGATTGAAGTGCAGAGGATGGATTGGATGACAGGTGAGTAGAACTGTACGAGCAGCTCCTGGGGCAGGTTGAACTTCCTCAGCTGACGAAGGAAGTACAGTCTCTGCTGGGCTTTCTTCACAATAGAGTCTATGTGAATGTCCCACTTCAGATCCTGAGAGATTGTGGTGCCCAGGAGCCTGAATGACCCTACTGCAGCCACAGTGCTGTTCATGATGGTGAGTGGGGGGAGTGCAGGGGGGTTCTCCTAAAGTCCACTATTATCTCCACCGTTTTGAGCGTGTTCAGCTCCAGGTTATTGCATCGGCACCATAAACCCAGCCGTTCCACCTCCTGTCTGTATGCAGACTCGTCACTGTTCCGGATGAGGCCGATAACAGTAGTGTCATCTGCACATCCGCAAACTTCAGAAGCTTGATGGAGGGGTCTTTTGCAGTGCAGTCGTTGGTGTATAAGGAGAAGAGTAGTGGGGAGAGGACACATCCCTGGGGGGCGCCGGTGCTGATGGTGCGGCTGTCAGATGTGATTTTGCCCATTCTGACTAGCTGTTGTCTATCTGTCAAAAAGCTGGTGATCCATTGACAGACAGAGCTAGGAACAGAGAGCTGGGTCAGTTTGTACTCGAGCAATGATGGGACAATGGTTTTGAAGGCAGAACTGAAGTCCACGAACAGAATCCTTGCATAGTTCCCTGGTTTGTCTAGATGTTATAGGATGTAATAGATGTTAAGGTCGTCTAGATGTTAAGGTTGTCTAGGATATAATGCAGTCCCATGTTGACTGCATCATCCACAGACCGGTTTGCTCTATAGGCAAACTGCAAAGGGTCCAGCAAAGGTCCAGTGCAGATATGCTAGCACCAATCTTTCAAATGACTTCATGGCCACAGATGTTAAGGCCACAGGTCTGTAGTCATTAAGTCCTGTGATCTTTGGTTTGTTCGGAATTGGGATGATCGTGGAGCGCTTAAAGCAGGACAGTGTCCTTTAACAGTGTCTTCCCTTGTGACAGAAGACTCAGCCAAATATGGATCCAGCAGGCCGTCTCGTCAGGTTAAGGCAAGGTATGAATTCCCTTGAGGACCATATAAATTATTTTCTGGACATTGCTAATGATACAACTCTCCTGGTCTGCTTACTTATTGATTTAAAAAAATATATATATTTATCATAGACTAAATGAGCCGATTGAATCCACCCTCATACTTTATGGTCCTCGGGGGTCTTTCCAGCAAGCCCTGGATGTGGCTCTGTGGGTCACCCTTAACTGTAGGTGAAGTGAAACCCCTAAATAGAAGAGAAAACCCCTAAATATTTTTTGGGAGGGGAGCAGTCAACAGCAAGAGCCGCCAGCTGCGGGGCTTGCTGTCCCCTTCATTAACAACATTATGCTGGCATCACCTGTATTTCTGTCTTCTGCAAATCAGCCAGCTCACAAAATGGCTGCCACCAGTACACCCAAGCACAAGATGGCTGCCGTCAGTGCTTCAGTCCATAAAATAGGCGCCACTAGTCTACCAGCTCTTAAAATGGCCGCAGCTAGTTCAACAGCTCACACGAGGGTTACCACCAGTGTGCCACCAGCTCACAAGATGGCTTCCTGCTCCGAGTCTGTTCCTGCCATAGTTCCTGTTGTTCCTGTTCCTGAAATGCCATCACCTGAGCCACAAGAATGGCCACCACCATCTGAGTTGCCTGAGCTGCTGTCACCATCAGAGCTGTTACTGCCAGAGCTGTTAACGCCACCTCCAGAGCTGCCAAATCCTCCGTCACTGCCAGAACCTCCATCACTCCCAGAGTTGCCAAATCCTTCATCGCTGCCAGAGCTGCCGCTGCCAAAACTCTTTGAATCCCTTGAATGGCAGGCGCCAAACCCCTCTGAATCTCTCGAATGGTGGACACTAGATCCTCATGAATCTTTAGAATGGTTTGAATCTGTTTGTTCCTGTATTGACCATTGCTTGCCTGACCATTCTCATAATAAATCCTGCATTTGGATCTGCACTTCCTTTGTCAGCGTCTCCCATTGTGACAATGGGGTTAAAATTTGTACACAAATCATTCCTTGCCCCCATCAATTTCTTTTAGAACAGGCTATATATATATATAATAGTCATAATGACAATGTGAAGGCCAGAGCTTACCTTAACTTTATTCCTCATGGTGACTTCACCTTCACTTCAGTGTTCAGTGGTG
Organism: Danio choprae; assembly: GCA_903798125.1. Classification (NCBI taxonomy): domain Eukaryota; kingdom Metazoa; phylum Chordata; class Actinopteri; order Cypriniformes; family Danionidae; genus Danio; species Danio choprae. The sequence goes on from CAIGQW010018594.1 coordinate 866,537, forward strand.
AAGTTGTTTGTTTGTGGTCGAGTCGGCTCGGTTCTATAAATCGGCTCCAAGTAAATAGTAAAGAGTCGAATCTGCCTGAAACCGATTACTTTTTGTATAATACTATAAGACACAACAATATGATTCATTACTATTTTGTTATACTGCGCATTTTTGCACTAATTGCATATTGATGAATGTGCTTGTGCACATGTATGATAAAATAATTCCAGAGCAAACAGTTCAATCTGATTCAATTACACACGAGTGCTGAACCAAATCAGTGCTAAAGTGATTAATTGATTACAATATAGTAATATTGTTTTATTTTTCTTTACCAGCGAGACAACAACAAGAATAAAGTTAGTTTGGAGTGTTTTGAGAATTAATTTTTTTCCCCCAGAATTAATTTTGAAACAACAAGCAATTGTAATGGTGGATGAGAAAACACATAATAATATAAATATTGCTTTTAATACGTCATGAAATTAAGTTTTAACAGTTTTCATGAGAGAATGTAGTTCTTCCAAACTCAAATCTGTGGTTTATTTATAAAAAATTCTGTGTAATTTTAAGTGTGCTTTGCCGATAGTGGAGATTTCTGACCTCCAGGGGGTGACGGCGCTTTTTACTCATGTATCCGGCAAGAGCAGCCTTACCTTGGCTAGACATTCAGTCATTTGCCCCTGACTTTTTTTTTTTATTTATTTATTTTTAACTGTTTGTCATGCAAGAATGTAGTTGTTTAAAACTCAAATCTGTGGTTTATTTATAAAAGACGGTGCGTATTTAATTTTTACATTTTATTTTATTTTTTAAATGCGGAGATTTGTGACCTCCATTTGATGACCGGCACTCAATACTTATGAATCTGTCTAAAGTTCCACGGCTAGTCATTCTGACATTTACCCTGATTTTGAAATCATTTTGGGTGTGTTTAACAGTTTGGTTTCATGAATTAATTACTTTGGTTCCAGTTTATTATGTTTTGGCTAAGCAAAAAGTTATGTTCATTAAAAATTATTTAATATTTCCATGTTAATCTTATAAAATTAAAGAATTAATTAAAAATTAAAGTCCCTATAGTTCACTAAAACACCCTGTGTGTGTACTGATATATTGGTGTTGTGTAAAAAATCTTCAAAAATATATTTTTAGGGGTTTTACACAAATTGACATGTTTTTCATGTGATTTTACAGTGGATATGTAAATTTACAGTATTATACCTGTTATTTTACGATTTTTAACTATTTCAGAAAAACGTGAAATAAAACGGTAAAATTCTGTCAAATTCATTCATTCATTTTCTTTTCGGCTTAGTTCCTTTATTAATCTGGGGTTGCCAGCTGCAACCCCTCACTGGGAAAAATCCTTACTCACCCATACACTACGGACAATTTTAGCTTACCCATTTCACCTATACCACGTTTTTGGACTTGTGGGGGAAACCGGATCACCCGAAAGAAACCCACGCGAACACAAGGAGAACATGCAAACCCAGCCGAGGCTCGAACCAGCGACCTTCTTGCTGTGAGGCGATCGTGCTACCCACTGCGCCACCGTGACGCCCAAATTCTGTAAAATAATACACATAATTTTTTCAAGTGTACCATGTCGGCACACAACCGACCTTCAACGTTGAAATAAGGTCAGATGTGTTTTTAATGTTGAAACAATGTTGATACAACGTTTTTTGTTAAATGGTTGAAAAACAGCCTGCATATGACCAGGCTTCGACGTTGAAATACAGTTGAAAAAACGTCAGTTGTTGCTTCAAAGTTGAAACAATGTTGAATGATAAGTGGTTGAAAAAGTTACAGAAAACCTTATATAAATCAACGTTGACATTTTTTTTTATCATGGTCTGTATGTTGAATCAGTGTCATGGCTTCACCCTATATTCAACAACATTCAGACACACCACAGAATAGACGTTTATCACAGCGGCATTGAACACCAGAAGCGCCCTTTGAAGCAATGTATCGCTATTTTTGGTTTCGCTAGCAGTCACAGAAATATGACAACCTTAGGACAGCGGATGACATTCTCACTGTCAACTTTGCCGTAATTTGGACAAGACGGTTTTTCGGTGAATGTAAAACTTCGGTAAAACTGAATAAAACAGCATTTAAAAAATGATACCAATTTGCAGAATTTGTGCAGAAAATTTGTCTTACACAAAGCGTTTGAAATGTTAGGTTACAGTAAGGTGCGCTGCCAACAGCATAAGATCTGCTCATTCAAGCCATTCATAAGCAAAATTAACTAGGCTATTTAACGTCCAGCAGGAGTAGTTTTATGTTAGTAGTTGTCCGTAAGCTGTGCTTACCCCCTCCTTCCTTTGTATGCAGGGTCAGATATAGTGAACGGCAAAGTAGTTGTACAGGCAAGTTGCTATCGGTCAATGCGAAAGAAAGAGGAGCCCCATAAATTACAGGTTGCTTAATGCTCGTAAGGTTTACTCAATATACTTTAGCTCCTACTCTCGGAAAAAAGGTATTTGTTGTTGTATTTTTTATTATTTTTTATAGCAGCACTTGTATGTGGAAGGCAGATAACTTAACTGGAATTTTGTCTATATTATAATTACACATAAAAATAAAACAAAGACCACCAGTATTTGATAAAACATGATGATCTCTGCTTTGAAGTGCATACGGCACACGAACGTGCTCTCGCATATAACTTGAAATGACATTCATCCTGTCTAATTAATTTCATCCATGATTTCCTCTGTCCTTCATCTTTCGGGAAATCGTGGAAATTGAGGTAAGGGTGTTGTTTTTATTTTAGTTGGAGCAGCCTGGAACGTTGCAATAACAGCGATGAGACGACTCTGTCATTTTTTCTTACTCTGTTGCATTGGAATTGGATGTTGTGATACACTGTTACACTTACCGGAACCAGGAAGTGTGATAAACGCCTATTACAGTCACCAATCGAATTTGAATCAATGTTTAACTTCGGTGGTTACCATGGTATGATCGGAGGACTCGGCGCACGCTGCGCACTTCATTTGAAGTTTGAATCGTAATCACGGACACCTGCTGTGCAACAGAATTCAGAGGTAAGCACGTTTTCGATGCTTTACAGGTTTTATTTATACCCCTAATTTTGTTTTACACGCAATTAATCTTAAACATGACTTTTGAGTTGTAGTGTTTCCAATTTTGAAGCATTTAATACTTTCAAGTTTGTTTTTTAGTCTTGATTGCGCTACGGTGACACAGCAGATAAACTCGAGGTAACATTGTTGCATGTTTAACGGTTGTCACGGTCACACAAGGAAGAGAGGACAGGTAGTTAGAGTTCGTGATGTTTATTTACACAAAGGTGAGAGCAACGCATTTAGTGTGGAAGGGGAAGACAATAAACAGTTCGTCAGAATACTGAGAGTCACTTCCCTTAATATTGCGAGCAGACTGATGACAGGAGGCGGACTCGATGCTTCCATGAAGGACAGATGAGAACGCAGGAGAAAAAGGATGAGCGCGGTTTAGAGGTGACCATCAAACGCTGATTCCAGCCGGTGAGTGAATACGTGAGGTGAGCTTATGTAGTGCGTGGATGGTGGCTGGAGCAGGTGAGTGTGATTACATGTGCAGGTGTACGTGATCAGCATTCGGGTGATTGTGTGCGGTGTGTAGTGAATGGTGACTGTGAATGGTGACTGGGGCTGATGGAAAGTGCAGAGGGTGTGACAGTACCCTCCCCTCCACGGGTGATTGTGCCCTCCCCTGCACCTAGACCGGTGGCGAGGACGACCATGGCCTCGGGGAGCTGGGCGGTTGGGATGTTGACAGTGGAATTCTTCGAGGAGAGTAGGGTCTAAGACGTCATCTCGGGGTGTCCATGACCTCTCCTCGGGACCAAATCCCTCCCAGTCGATGAGGTATTGGATGCGGCCGTCTTGCCGCCGGGAGTCGAGAATCTACTGGACTCTATAGATGTTCTCTCCCAGGATCTCGGGTTGTGCTGGAGGGGGAAGCGGCCCCGGTTCTGAGGAAGGAGGAGGAACAGGGTCAGTGTAAGGTTTGAGTAAGGACACGTGAAAGGCTGAGGATATGCATGAATGTGGAGGTAGGTTGAGGCAGTATGTGACTGGGTTAATTTAAGAGTGTATGGTGTATGGCCCTATGTAGCGGGGACTCAGCTTCTTGCAGGGCAGTCGGAGGCGGATATTTTTTGTGGACAGCCAGACCTTGTCTCCAGGGTGGTAGACAGGGTTGGGTAACCTTTGTCGATTGGCGGCGTCAGTGTGCCTCCGAACTGCTTGCTGGAGATGGACGTGAGCTGAGTCCCACACCCTCTCGCTCTCCTGGAACCAGTGATCTACTGCGGGTACCTCAGAGGACTCGCCGGTCCACGGGAACAGTGAGGGTTGGTAACCTAGGACACATTGAAAAGGGGTTAGTCTGGTGGAGGCTTGTCGTAGGGAGTTTTGGGCATACTCGGCCTACGGTAGGTACTGGCTCCAGGTATTCTGGTGCTGGGCACAGTATGTCCGGAGGTAATGAGAAATTTCTTGGATTTTTCATTCGGTCTGGCCATTGGTTTGTGGATGGTAACCGGAGGAGAGGCTGATGGTGATACCCAGGAGTTGGAAGAAGGCTAGCCAGACCCTGGAAATAAACTGGTCCTCGGTCAGATACTATGTTCTCTGGTAGGCCATGGTTACGGAAGACGTGTTGGAAGAGGGATTCTGCAGTTTCTAAAGCCGTGGGAAGTGTCTTGAGTGGGATGAGTTTACAGGCTTTTGAGAAGCGATCCACGACCACCAGTATGGTGGTGAAGCCTCGAGATAGAGGTAGGTCGGTGGCAAAATCAATGCCTAGATGTGTCCAGGGTCGGCGAGGAATGGGTAGTGGTTGTAACTTGCCTTCAGGGAATCGGTGTGGAGTGGTAGTGATGGCACAGACCGAACACCCGCAAACATACTGGGAAACATCTCGAGCCATGCCCGCCCACCAATATTTCTCCCGTAGAAGCAAGAGGGTTCGCCTGCTGCCCGGATGTCTTGAGCCAAGGGATGTGTGAATGCGATGAATTACCTGGCACACATGAGTACGGTGGTCCTCTAGGTTGCGTGAGTATATAAGGATGTCGTCCATGTACACTATGGGTGAGTGGTGAAGGAGGTCTCTGAAGATGTTATTCATAAAGTTCTGAAACACAGAAGGACTGTTAGCAAGTCCATAGGGCATCACCTGGTACTCATAGTGGCCAGTGGGGGTAATGAAGGCGGTCTTCCACTCATCTCCCTTTCGGATACGGATGAGATTGTAGGCACTGCGGAGGTCCAGTTTGCTGAATACTCGTGCCTCCAGGAGCTCCTCAAGAGCTGCTGGCACGAGTGGTAGCAGGTAGCCAAACTTAATGGTGGCCTCGTTCAGCACCGGTAATCTATACACGGCCTGAGTCCTCCATCCTTCTTGGAGACGAAAAAGAAGCTCGATTCGGCAGGTGACGTGCAGGGCCTGATGAACCCCTGGTGCAGGGCTTCTGTAATGTAGCTCTCCATAGCCTCGTGCTCAGGATGGGAGAGTGGGTAGATACGTCCGTGTGGAAGTTTGGCATTGGGCAGCAGGTCGATACTACAATCACAGGGCCTGTGAGGGGGTAGTCGTGTGGCCTGCTCTTTACTGAAGACGTCGAGGAAGGAGTGGTAGGTAGAGGGGATGGTGTTGGTGATGTCTGTCGTCAGGCTCCCCACGACAGCAGCATGAAGGGGGAGTGATGAGTGGCTTGATGTGGGTTTAGGCATGGAAGGCTGGTGGGCGTGTTCAGCACATGACTCACTCCATTCCTGGATTTCCCCGGTGCTCCAGTTTATGGTGGGTTGGTGCTGAACAAGCCAATGTCTGCCCAGTATCACATCAACGTTAGCCCTCGGTAGGACCAGCAGGGTGATCTTTTCTGTGTGACGAGGAGGAGTGAGGAGTGTGACTTGGCGGGTTTGTGACTCGCCCAATGGTAAGTCCTGTATGGTGTAGATCTGGTACCTGGTATCGTTGAGTACGGTGGGTATTCGATGGTTGGCGACAAAGTGAGAGGAGATGAAATTTCCTGCCGCTCCGGAGTCCACCAGGACATGAATGGGAAAGGTACAGGAGTTAATGGTTAGGGAGGCGGTGATATGAGGTATGTTGGAGACAGAAGGGGTGATGGAGAAGGCACTCACCATTGGACGAGGTGGGCGAACTGGACAGCCGGAGATGAGGTGAGTGGCTTCTCCACAGTATAGGCAGAGCCTTTCGTGTACTCGGCGTTGACGTTCCCTGGCGGATAGATGGTATGTGTCCGTTACCATGGGTTCGTCAACGACAGGAGGCGGTGATGGACGACAGTACGGAGATGTGCTGGGATTAGGCGTGGTGGTAGAACAGGCAGTGAGGTGTTGGGATACGCTGATCGCCTTCTTTATGAAGACTTCCAGGTCTGCTCTGTCATCATAGATCACCATGTGGCGGCGAATACTGGGCGTCAGTCCTTTGTGATAGGCGGCCAGCAGCACCACCTGGTTCCACCCGCTGCTGGCCGCTAGGGTGCGGAAGTGCATTGTGTACTCGTGGATGGTGAGGTTCTGTTGGCTGAGGGTGATGAGTTCATCGTGCACGGTGAGAGAGGTGAGCGCAACACCGAACACTTCCTTGAAGTGCTGGGTGAAGGCATGGAAGGAGTGCAAAACTGGATTGCCGGTGTTCCAGAGGGCATCCACCCACTAGAGTGCTCTGCCAGTGAGGAGCGAAATCATGGAGGCGACTTTGGTGATTTCGTTGGGAAATAGCGGTGTGTTGGCTTCGATGTATAATGAGCACTGGAGAGCGAAGCCTGTACAGGCGCTGGGTTCACCATCATAACTCATGGGACGAGAGAGGGGTGAATTGGCCACAAAAGGAGGGTGCAGGAACGTGCAGAGGGTGTGACAACGGTAGTCTAAATTAGTGTTTTAAGCTGTTTTAATTGGCAAATTGAAATCGATAAACTCCATTTTATCTTGGAATTAGCCTAAAAACCTGGCTCCACATCATGGCTATGAGAAAAAAGTTTTATGTTTAAAGTTACAACAACAACATTATAAAACAATATCTTTTTATACGCAGTATAATTAACATTATTATTACAAAGTGAACTGCAGTAATTTCACTGTTGTTTGTGTTTTTCTTTACTTATTTATTAGAAATTTAACTTACTTCTTACTTCTTTTTAATTCTCTGTCCTATGTGCCAGCCTTTTCCAAAAGTGCTGCTCCCTCCAGAGTTGCTCTCAACCTGTATGTCTAAAAAGCTTTAAACAGATGTAATGTTCATGTAATGTTTTACAACAACTTGTAATTCTTATATGTAGTGAATGTTTCATGATTCTTTACTGCAGACAAGTTCATCAGCCATGAATAAAGAATGGTACCAAAACACCCTCCAACAGCAACTTCCTCCAACAATCCAACAACAGTTTGGTGAAGAAGAATGCAATTTCCAGCACTAAGGCTTTAAGGCTTTGCCCATATGTAAGTTTGCTAAGTTAATGTTATCTTTAAGTTATCTGTTAAAAATTCTTGGTACTTTGGTTAATGATATTCTCTTTCTAAGCCCGTGTTAACAAACCAAACCATGATGATGCAATTTCCAGCATGGTGGAGCACCGTGCCATAAGGCAAAAGTCATATCTAAGTGGCTCGAAAACCAAAACATTGAAATTTTGACTCCATGGCCTGGAAACTCCCTGATCTTAATCCTATTTAGAACTTGTGTTAAATCCTCAAGAGGTGGGAGGACAAACAAAAACCCACTAATTCTGACAAACTCCATGAAGTGATTATGAAAGAATGGGTTGCTATCAGTCAGGATTTGGCCCAGAAGTTGATTGAAAGCATTCCCAGTCGAATTGCATAGGTCCTGAAAAAGAAGGGCCAACACTGCAAATACTGACTCTTTGCATAAATGTCATGTAATTGTCGATAAAAGTGTTTGAAACATATGAAGTGCTTTTAATTATATTATTGTTGTATATGTTATAATTATATATGTTTGAATTTTACTTTGTATTATAGCAGATATAGGTGTAACTTAGTATTTCATTTATTGCAGGTTTTCTGGAAGCTCAGGTTGAGGACATCAAGAACATACTGATGGCCTAAACCTGTGTCAGCCTGGACAGACATCTATTGCAGTTCTGCTACACCACACCAAACTCTCTGCTTTTGTAGGGATGTCTGACTTCTACTATGTTCTCTGAAGATATTACGGAAGCAAAACAACAGCACCTGTCACAGTGAAATTTAAAGGATAAAGGATAGTGATATATGTGTAACAGGTCCAGTATTTTGTCATAAAGGTTAAGTCATAGAGAAAAGTTAGTTTTAGAATTTGCAAATTTTTTTTCTCCAAACCAAACGTTGGTTTGTGCTCGTTTTGGTGATTTTGATGTAATATTTGTCTCATTTGCCATGAAGGTATAGTTCCTCCTTCCTCCATACTGTATACAGCAAGGGTCCCAAGATGCTTCAAGAAGTCCAGAAAAAGAACTTAAAACTTTGTCAAAACATTGCATGTATCTTCAGTGGTTCAACTGTAATCACACAAAGCTCAAAAACATGTTTGTGCAACAAAAGTACTGTAAAAACAACTTGGTTGCCTGTGCCACGACAGGTCGGGGTGTGCGCTTCTCATAGTAAACACATCCTGATCTAAAATAATCTAGTTTGTGTTCTGAAGATGGTCAGGTCTCCAGGATAACACAAGTGAGTAAATAATAACAGAATTGAAGTTTCTGGTTGAACATTTAATGTGAAATTTTTTAAAGACTAATGTAAAGCGAAATTTATCTACTAGGTGAATAGTCCTACATTCACAATTGTGAGCCATCATCGTAGGACCCATGAGAACATGCAATTTTAATGATACTAATAATAATGGAATTGCTATTACTGTTGTAATATGATTTAAGTTATAAGCTATAATAAGTCAAATAGGTCTGAATGGGTCAAGGTGTTGTGTTTGTGAGAGAGAATCAAATCATATTTTCTACACTTAACATTTTCTTGATTTACTGAAATATTGTCTACATGTTCCATGGTCACAGGTGCTCAGTTTTACTGCAGTAATGCTAAACACAATAGATGTACTTTGTGCAAATATAACAAAAGGACATAAACAACTAAATATTTAGCATGCAGACCTGCAAAGTGAAGATGTCAGGTGCAATGTCAGATTTCTATAGCAGGCGTTTTCACATAAGTGAAGTCATTCATTCACAATAAATTGTAGTGGCAAACCTCATTATTGATTTTGTAGGATACTCACCTGGTGTTTCAGAAAAAAAGATATATTTAACTGCTAGACTGATATAGATGTTTTTAGTGTTTTACCCTTAATTCTTTGTTCCCAGTTCCAGCTTTTACCTCAAGAGTTTCTCTCAACCTGTATGTCTATAGAACAGATGTAATGTATTTTACTTGTGATTCTTAGCTGTGGGTAATGTTTTATGATTTTTTACTGCAGCCTATTTGAAAATTTGTATTTTGTAAACTTTGTAAACAGAAACTTTGTAATTTGGAGACTGTGTTGGTTGAAGCATAGTTTTGTTATTAAGTTAGTTATTACTATTTAGTTAGTTATTATCTGTCTTTCTGAATATGGTAACACTTTACAATAAGGTTGTATTAGTAAATGTTAGTTAATGTATTTACTAACATGATCAAAAAAACAATACATTTAAATAACCTTTTATATAAAGAAAATACAGTTAATGTTAGCACACAGTGCATTAATGTTAAGAAGCATACATCCTGATTTTAATAAAGCATTAGGACATATTTAAATGATTAATAAATGCTGTACAATTATTGTTCATTCTTAGTTCATGTTAGTAAATATTAACTAACTTCAACTCATTAAACCTAATTAAAAAGTGACCATTTAAATGTATGTCTTTTTGTGTATTTGAGTGTACTGCTTGTATAGATGATTTTAATGAAGGATTGTATGCTCTAAATGTTGCTCTATATTTTGAATAAGTGAAATAATGTGGTGTGTATTCAGTAAATTGATACACAGGCTAAGTTATATGCATTGTGTATTTGTATAGAAGCTAAAGTATTGGCAACAACTCACATTAGATAACTTTGCAATTTTTTATGACTTAACTTAAGTTACTACATCATGTGTAACAATTAACCATGTGCAATTTTTCTTTACTCTTCTTCTCATATCTTGTGTTTCAGAAACACCGTTGTACCAGCCAGAAAAAAAAAAACATTAAAGTGAATATATGTTTCCCCCCTTATGCATGCAGTTTTTTTTGTTTTTTTTTTTGCATATCAGAGACCCCCGCCATTGTGGTTATAGGAAGGGGGGCTTGTATCAGTGTAGCAAAGCGGTGCATAAATACACCTGTGAAGCACACACAATGCACCTGTATCCATGTATATTTTTATTCTGTAGCCACAAAAGCTGTATGTTAAAAATGTGAGCAAAGTTACCGTACACACAAAAACACATACAGTCACAGGTGCACATTGTAGCATTGGAATCTAGATAAGATCAAAATGTTTTTGTGTTAAAAAAGGTCCTGTTTAAAACTCTTCCCACCTTTATGTTTTCTTACAAGCATGCATTGTGAAAATATCTCACTTTTTTCTATCACTATTTCTTGATATTGATCTTTGTGACAGCTGTACTCTGAATTCTTGTTAAAAACTCCTAGAAGGAAAAACTGAGTATGTGTCATATCATATTACCATATTGGGTTTATTAGAGTGTATATAAGATGATGATGATATTATTATTATTATTATTATTATTATTATTATTAGATGAAAAATATTATTACTGAACACTACTTTGTGAAATATGACCAATTATTCATTCATTTATTTTATTTTCGGCTTAGTCCCTTTATTAATCAGGGAGGAACCACCAACTTATCCAGCATATGTTTTACGCAACGAAATCCTTTCCAGCTACAACCCATCCCTGCAAAACACCCATTCACTTTCATTCACACACATACACTACGGACAATTTAGCCTACCCAATTCACCTATACCACATGTCTTTGGACTGTGGGGGAAACCGGAGTACCCAGAGGAAACCCACGCCAACATGGGGAGAACATGCAAACTACACACAGAAATGCTACTCACTGCACCACCGTGCAGCCCCAATGACAAATTAATAAAAAATAACCAATTAATTACTGATCATAAAAGTAACGCCTAAAAAAGAAATATTAGGTTCTTAGTGGAGACAAATTTATGAATACCACCCCACCCCCCCTCCTTAACAAAGCATTAATAGATGTTTAATAATAATTGTTAATAAAAAAAATAATAAAAAGTATAATTTATTATACTTATATACTACTACTACTAATCATAATAATAATAAATTTAGAAATGTAAATAATTTGGAAAGTATATTATTATAAGTATACACTGAGAGGAAAGATGGCACCGCTTCTAATGAGGCTGACAAAACCCATAGATATATACATTAGATATCGTATATGGGCATGCGCCAATACCACTGCCATATTTGTACAGCGCTCCCAGGACAAAACTCATTCAATTATGACTAAATTATACATTTAGTCAAGACCAAAGCCAATAGGGTTTAGTAACGAGCAAACAAAGAAAACAAAGCATAATGGCATAAAGTTTCATAGGTAAGATTTCATTTTTTTATGAAAAAAACGTTTTGTTACAAACTTCTGTGCTAAACAAGTGTTATTGATGATAATACAGTCACTTACTGCACTGACCATTAGGCAAAGTAGCAGCAACTTGCACTAAATTCTATGCTTATGCTAGTTTGGTTGAATAAAATCTATGAAAATGTAAATGAAAAATGACATAAGATGCTGGTGCCAGAAACTTGTATTATTGTTGGCTACGTATAGGCTAGTTTGTTTTTTTGAAGTAGGCTAACTTATAAGGGTGCTTAACATAACAGTGCCTGCTCCTCAATGTGCATACTTTCCACACTAAATTATTGAATATTAAAAATGTCATATACTATTTAGATCAGTAAGGTAGATCTGCACATTAAGACACAGAGATATCAATGGTTCACATGAATCATTCATAACGAAAAATCATTCACAAACAAGAATTAAAAGTGAAAGGGGTGCATTTCTGGACATGGATTAGATCAAATTTAACAGGGAGGGAGGAAAATACATTTCCATGCACACAACACACGCACTTTGTCAGCAATGCCTATGTGATCACTTATCCATTGATGTGGAAAAGGGATATAAAATTATGATTTTCCGAATTTTTTAAAAATGTGCATACTGACCACTGGGAAAACTCACGATCCTAGATATATGTGTATATATTGTAGTGTCTGTGTGGTTTAATGACATTAATTGTAAAAGACACAAAACTTCACTTATGTATTCGGATGTCCCTATGCTTAAGAAAACAGATATTAGCGATGTGACGAAACGTAAGAAGAAGGACAGGCGCCTCCGACAGACAGCCGGAAATATGGGAACTTTACCTCCAAGAGAAAAGATGATTATCCAGCTGGAATGCATGGCTTTGCAAGAATAACATTGTGACTGCCCAAATGTTGATTTATATGTTTAGAGATATACCCTAGAGAACCCATCTTGAAGTAGCTGTTTACAAAAGCTGTTTCCAAAAAGCTTTCTGATATAGCTGTTTTAAAGAAGCTTTTGCATATGCATGAGAACAGTATAAAAGGCTGGAACATACACACCAGCAGCGTGCTTTCTGACTTCTCTATGCTGAATGTCTTAGGCCCTTTTTTCTCAACGGAGGATAAAGTAAAGAAATTTTGTTTTGTTATTGTATTTATTTTATTCTTCTTTTTCACTGCATTTTATTTTATTAATAAAAGTATATTTTATTAATTTACTTCACTGGAGAGAACATTGGCTTCATTCGCAGAACCCATCAAATTACCTCGTGTGGTAAAGTATGAATCTGATTTATTCATTGAACAACATTACAAAAGATGGTCCTAAACAAAACTCTAGCTAAGAAATATAGCCAAGGGAGGATTCTGGTTTCTGTATTTAATTAGGGTATTAGATAACTGCAATCCAGTACATGGAGGACCCAGCGAGGAACATAGTTATTTTGTAAAACGAGCTGAAAGGAATATAATTAGATTAGAGAGAAATAAGGGGACGCCTGAAAATAAATCTCTCGAATAGGTATAAGGATAAGGTGCACATAGACCTAAGAAGGATCTATAAAAATATCCTATACAAAAGAAAATATGACTGCAACTTCTGTCATACACATCCATATGATCTCAACTGAGGAGTTGAAAGTGCGTCAAAAAGAGAATCCTTTGCATGTTTCAACTCAATCGTGTACTATAGGTAATTGTGTTTAAATAGGTGTAAATGATCAAGAAAATAACTGGCAAGAATTGTGCAGTCATAGACAAGGCAATGGGCACCGGTGGATAAGAATATGTAATTTTACATAACCACATAGGCCCTGCATAATATTCAGAAAAATTCAGAGGCAGAATACAAGTGTTAAATAATAACACGATTGTAAATCCTGAATTATGCAGAATCAGAGGATGAAAGACCAGGCTCTATTCTGGGTGACCATATTATTGAAGGCACCCAGTACAGATCAAAAGTTACATTCTCACCTCAGAGAATGAGGAGAGAGATAGAGACTGACGCTGAAGAAAGGGTTCCCCCGTGGTGGGGGCGACCACAAGCACACATTATGATGAAGTGTTAAAAAAATAAAGAGAGGGCTAAAAAGAGTCCATTAATTCCGCTAAGGCACAGCTAGGGCACATAGACTAGCTAAGCCCCTTGAGAAAGGACACCTGGAGTGACACAGACTCTTCATCAGAGGATGATAGAGATTCACAAACAAGAGCCAGAATTAGGCATAAAATGCTAGAGCAACCTCTAAAGAGAGAAAGGCTTTTTGCAGACAGGGAGTCAAATAATTAAGTATAAAATAAGAGTCAAACAGGGAGTAAAAGTTCACCTAAAAAGGTGGAAGGCAGAACAAAAAAGTGAAGGCTGATATGATATATCTATAAGTACCTCGTACTGCAGGTGAGATATTAGGATGAACTGATATATTCAGAAGGCCAAACTAGATATGATTTGTAAATTGGCAGACGGATTACAAGCGATAGTCAGTGTAAGGATCTGGTCAGGATTAATAGATGAAGGTTAATCGAGTGAATAAGCCCCAAAACTAGGGACTGTTTTTTTTTAAATAAGTACTTCGCAAAAGAAAGCTCACCCAAGAGTAGAGGAAGGCAGAAAATAGTCAAGTCAAAAAAAGAAATACGACACTCCTTTGCCCAGTGAGTCAAGCGAAGCAGAGAACTCTGAGATTAACTCCTCTTCTGATGAAGAGTGCTCAGTTCGTAAATCAGTGATGTTAGGTAAACCTAGCAAGAATAAAAAATCATCTCAGGCGGTTAGCGAGTTAAGGGACAGGGCTCTGTACCCGTTAACACAAATAACATTCTCTCCTGGGGTATCAGTTATGGAAAAAGTCCAGGAAATTGTCAGAATGGGCGAGCTTTACAAAGCTGATGACGAATTAATTGAGGTTATGATTGTACATCATACCAAAAAGAAAATTGCCCCAGCCACAGTGTGGCTGCAATTGGGTACAATACTTGGTAAAACCCCTGAGGATGAGAGGATTGAATGGGGTGAAATGATAAAATCGATTGGAGTTTACCCGTACTGCTTAGACAGACAGAGGAAAGTTAAATCAGTGTATGCGCTGATAAGACAACTCCAAGAGGTGACAGATTTAGTGCCTGAGTTATCAGACTCAAAACTGTTAGGGTCAGAAACCACCTGGGTGGAATTATCTAACTTTGCCATTAGATGGGAGAGAAAAAGGAAAGAATAAAAGTAAATTCCAAAAAACAGATTTTAAGTAAAACTCTGGAGGGAGTGATTATGTCTCTAAAGAGGGTTGTGAAAAAATGACCCCAGAACAGAGACAGGAAACAATAGATAAGCGAAACTCAAAGAAAGAGTCTAAAACTAAAACAGTTAAAAACAATGAGAAAGTTGTTAACAGTAACAAAAAGACAGCCAAATTTAGAGAAGAATAGGGATGCCTGCCTCCAGGAAAAACGACCATAATGTCTGACCAAGTTAAAGAGACGGCATATATTATGAATTTGAACATATATTATAAAGTAATAATGTTTGATCTTGACAGGAGCAGATGTTACAGTAGTAAATCACCTGCCAAAAGAAGCCAAAGAAGCTAAAACAGCCTTTAATATCAAAGATTTTAGAGGTAATGTAGAAACGCATACAGTTTATGATTGGAAAAATGTACAAATTATCAAAGGTGTTAATAATTTAATAACACTAAAAGATGCTAGCACAATATTGAAAAGCAGATACATAGGCTGGTTGAAATAAGTAAGCCTGGAGCAGGAAATAAAAAGAATGGCCGAAACCAGTAAAGCCGACGCTATTAAAGTTACTGAGATATTAAGAAAATATCAAATGAATGCTGCAAGAAGCAAAAATGATTGCGGAAAATTATCTGATAGATGGGAATATGAAATAAAAGGTGGCATTCCACCACCGCAGAGACAATACCCTATTAACAAAAGGGCTCTGCCAGAAATAAAAATTACCATAGTGGAATTAAAGCAAAAAGGTATAATAAAAGAAGTTAATAATGTGCCAACAAATTCCCCTATACAAGCGGTTGTAAAACCAGATGGAGGGTGGAGGTTGGTAACAAATTATAAAGCATTAAATAAACAAACAATACCAGATACAAGATATCTGATTAATGCAAGAGATGCTACAGGGGCAGCCCCGGAAGGTAAAATATTATCAAAAATAGATCTTGCAAATGGATTTTAGTCTGTGCCATTAAGGCCTGAGAGCAGAGCTCGCACAGCGTTTACCTTTGAGAATAAACAGTATGCATATAATGTTTTACCACAAGGATTTAAGAACTCTCCGAATGCTTTTCAAGCCATAATAACGGAAGTTCTTAAAGGCCTACCTATTGTGATTTATATAGATGATATTCTTATAGTCACAAATGAGGAAGAGGAACATCTTAAAATAATAGATGAGACCTTGAGCCGCCTGACTAAAGGAGGATTCAGGTTAAACTATAAGAAAATGGAAATTGCTAAAGACAGTGTAGAGTTTTTAGGATTTCAAATAACTGGCAATGAACGATTCCTGTCACAAACTACAGAAACTAAATTAAAGAAATTGAAATGGGTAAATATAACCAGTTTAAAACAGCTGCAGAGCATGCTTGGCTCATTAAACTTTGTAAAAGATTTAATCCTAGGATATGCTAAACATGCAAAACCCCTGTACAATGCGATGAAAGTGGGTGTTTTAAATTGGAATGAGAACTTATCCGAGATAAAGACTAAACTAATAGATGAAGCACTGAATAGCGGTCGCCTGGTAAGAAGAGACGAAACAAAACCTTTAGTTGTAAAAATTGCTAATTCAGATGATGAAATAGGGCCTCACAGTGGCGCAGTGGGTAGCACGTTCGCCTCACAGCAAGAAGGTCGCTGGTCGCTGGTTCGAGCCTCACCAGTTGGCGTTTCTGTGTGGAGTTTGCATGTTCTCCCTGTGTTGGCGTGGGTTTCCTCCGGGTGCTCCGGTTTCCCCCACAAGTCCAAAGACATGCGGTATAGGTGAATTGGGTAAGCTAAATTGTCCGTAGTGTATGAGTGTGAAGGGGTGTGTATGGATGTTTCCCAGAGATGGGTTGCAGCTGGAAGGGCATCCGCTGCGTAAAACATATGCTGGATAAGTTGGCGGTTCATTCCGCTGTGGCGACCCCAGATTAATAAAGGGACTAAGCCGAAATGAAAATGAATGAATGAATGATGATGAAATAGAAATAGTTCTGTATAATGAGGGTGATGAGAAACACCCTGTTAGCTTTATCTCTTATAGCAAAGCAGCGAACCAAAGAAAATTGCTAAATTTAAGTGGCGCTGACATATTGGCCTCACTTGCTAAATCATTGTTGACCCTTAAAAACCTCGCTCTAGATCAACAGATAATCGTAAAAGCGAAAGGTGAGGGAATAGATCAAATAGTTAGGGAGGCAAAAACCCTAATTAGCGAGAACAAACGTGTACACTCTCACACGTGGGCAAAATGGTCATTACTTTTGAATGACACGCAGTTCAGTTTTAAGGCTGAGAAGATTCCTAAGAGGGAAAAGACAACTAAAGTGCCCATAAATAAAGTATGCTATTACACTGATGGAACTCCTTGTCTATTTATACCCTTCCGTCTGTGTCCTTTGTTGTCTGGTATTGTATTGTCTCAGTGTCGTTGTACCGTCTACATGTCCTGTCTCATCCAGTTTGTATCCAGTAAGTGTTTGTCAATAAATCCGTTTCATTTGTTTAATATCATGTTCCTGTCTCATCATGTCATCCAGCGAGTTGTTACAAGATTATGCTGGACCTCTTAGACCACAAACTAAGAAGAAAATTGTTATTTTCTTTTAATAACAGATAAAGCGAGTAATTACACGCAGATATACCCCTGTGAAAGAGCTACAGAGCAGGTAGTGATTAAAAGCCTGAGTGGTTCAAGTACAGAGGAAAACCTAACCGTGTAAGAGGTGACAATGCTCATAATGTTACGGGCAATGAAGTAGTAAACTTCCTAAAAAGAGAAGAGGTAAAATTAATCAAATCAGTAAAATACTAACAGCTAGCAATGGCATAGCTGAAGGAATGATCAAAGAATCAATCGCATGGTTCGTGAAAAGTCAGGAAAAAGATTGGGACGAGCAGGTAATTGATTGCTTGAAATTATTACAGAAGTTCCAAAACTTGAAAGATAGTCTTCGAAAGGAAGGAAGTCAGATGAATCTAGGAGATACTGTATATATACAAAGAAAGGTAAAGGGACATAGATCCAAACAAAACGTGGGCACAGAGGATAGAGTTATATCTGTGCTATCTAAAAATACAGTTCAATTCAATTCAAGTTTATTTATATAGCGCTTTTTACAATATAGATTGTGTCAAATCAGCTTCACATGTTCTAGTAAAGTCCAGAATTCAGAGTTTAGTTCAGTTCAGTGTTGTTTAAGTTTCACTGCTGAAAGTTCAAACACTGAACAGTTCAACTAGAAGCAAACAGTGTCTGGAGTCTCAGAGATTTAATAAAAAGCCTAAATAATGGCAGAGAAAATTCTGACCTTTGAAAACAAACCTATTAGGAGACCTTAACAATCAGACGGGTTTCATTAGGAATGTAAGGAGCTTATCTAGACATTTAACCATTAAGAAATGGTTTAAAACCAGAGTATGATATAAGCACTGTGAAGATGGTCTGCTGCAGTACAGGGTACGGCAGCAACCAGATAAAGGATCGAGGATTCCGCAATATGTAAAATACCTAATGTAGCTACAACGTGGCTGAAGGCCTATTTGGAAATAGGCTAAGAAAAAGCAGAGTTGCTAATTCAGCACAGAGTAAGACCCCATATCCCGTAGTGAGATAAGTGGTGACATTGATGCATGTGTGATACATGGCCTCACAATCTGTGGTCAATACAGAAGAGGCTCACCACAGGGTCAAAATGAGATCAATTTAGGATGGATGCATGTGCAGAAGTTGTGAGTCTTATTGACACCGATTTATCACCCTTGGAAGGGAGTGTCGATGCCTGTTTGATGGGGAAGTATTTACATCATGTGAAAGATGTAGGAGTTTATCCAGTTGTAACTGCCTAAAATTAGTTAGCCAGAAAAAGATTTGGATGACTCGTAAATCCAGGAGGGCACTAGGAGCCCTTGGTGAAAATAGAATAACGACTGAATGGGAAATAAATCCCATATCTCTCATGACAAATGCAGAATCAAAACTGTTGGCCCAAAGACTCAAGGAGCTGTCCTTGTGCCCTGGAGAGATCCCGGGGGGGCACGAGTCTTTGGCTGGGAACGGGAGTTTCCAAAATGGCTTGATCTATCTCATACACTCAGTGGATGAGAGGCAGCAGTCAGAGTACAGCTATGAAAGGTGATAGCTAGAAGTTGAACCAGGAAAATACTTTGTGTATTTCCTGGTTCAAGGTAAAATAATGTAGATGTGAATTGTTTGGTGCTATTATAATTACAGCAAAACAAATGACATTACAGCAATATACAAACGTATATGAGCGTAAAGATGCTCCGGGTATGTGGCTAAGCAAACCTTAAGAAAAAAAAGGAAACTCAATCATATCTAATTGATGTCCCAAAAAACCTAGTGATAAGGATAAATCCAGGCCACAAATTCTGGATCTGACCATACTATTGAATGTAACAGTGAGTTAAATTGAAATTGGGCACTATGTAGAGGGGGTTAATATTTTTATAACCAAATCAAAGCTGAAACCTAATAAGGAATAGAAAATGATTTAATTGAAAAAGTGGATCTTTAAAAAACACTAGGGACAGATTAGGATATGGACGGGATGTCGGGATGTTCTCTGTTGCAGGAAGCATGCAGAAAGACGACCCTGAGGGGAGCAGGAGAAGCAGCCAGAGATGTGCTGAGACACACATCCAGGATCCTGTGATGAGTATACTAATAACTGGTTCTTTTCTCCTTATTATCACAGGTGTTATCTTAGGAGGACTGGAGATAAAAAACCTCAAAGCAGGGAAGAGACTAGAAATGTGTAAAAAAAATGGAACATTGGATTTAACCAAATCAGGAAATAGCGGTAAAAAACTAAATCTATAATAGAAGTGATTTTGAAGCAATGATGAAGTCATATGTTAAATACATTGATGACAGACTTTGGATGTGTAATCATTCAAACCAAAGCGTGTTATTTATACCTTTCAAATATAATGATTTGGTTAATTCATTCATTCATTTTCTCTTCGTCTTAGTCCCTTTAATAATCTGGGGTCGCCACAGCGGAATGAGCCGCTAACTTGTAGGATGTTTTGTGCAGCGGATGCCCTTCCAGCCGTGGCCCATCTCTGGGAAACATTCATACACACTCACACACTGCGGACAATTTAGCTTACCCAATTCACCTGTACCGCATGTCTTTGGACTTGTGGGGGAAACCGGAGCACTCGGAGAACATGGGGAGAACATTGGGCTTGACATTCTGAACATAAATCAGTCACTATGGACTAATGAGAGTAGCCTAAGCGTCTGGAACTTGGAATTAGGAATCGAGTTAAGTAAATCAGTAGGTCATTGTTGGCAGAATTTGACAAATGCTAAGCAAAAGACTATGACTGACTCAATTTCTGTAACTGAACATTGATAAGTTACTTAGAGGCCTAAATAGTTGCCGAATTAGGAAGATGGGGTTATTGCTCAAGGCAGGCAACGACAAATCAAGAAAACGAAGATTAACAAATTGGCTAATGGGAGGAGCTAAAGGACGTGTGACATATTGGCCAGACGATTTGAAAAGTAATCACCTAATATTAGGTGTCTATAAGTCAAAACTGATAATTCGCTATGAAGAAATCGACTGGGTCCCATGCAAAAAGCATTTTACCCAAGGAAAGTATTGCGATAGCGAAAGAGACTGTATATATAAATTAGGAATGAGACCTTTTGGCTCTAGCGGTGCCAAGTATGTTATAAGGCCATATGGATCATTAAAGCCTAATTCATGGGCGTCCCTCCTCCAGCATAATATTGTGAAATATTGTACAAATATAACAGAGGGACAATAACAAAGGGACAATCGCTTTATGGTCAGGATTTGATGGATCAATATGAGGGAAAAATATTTGACAAATGGAGATCTTATGTTGAATGAATGGGAATTCCTGAAGCAAGAGTTTTAAATGAGAACTGCCAAACAATAAGTTGTTTTATTGAGAAACGCTGGTCTAACAATCGTGGTATTCACCCGATGATGTTAGATAGCAGTCATGGTATACCAGAGGCATTGGCTAATAAAAGTGGAATATGTTCGCAAACAGAATACCAAACTAGGCCGAGTCCAGTTCACATGGGTCTGGTAGACAGTGTACATAGCCTATGGCATAATAAATTCTATATAAAATTAGATTTTAGCCATAAGCTCATAGGAGCATATCGCCATTAATTTAATAAACTGAGGTTTTTTCATGCAAATTTTAGAAAAAACTCGTCTTGATAGAAACCTAGTCGATGTTTTGTATGATAACTTAACTGATGAGCCTTGGAAAGGTGAAGCTACTTTAAAAATGGGCCTCAGTGGATTTAAGTGGAATTTGTACAAAGACAATGAATTAAATAACACTGCCAGTTTACTAGGGGCTGAATTGCAAGAGTGCGATCCAGATATTTTTAATAATTGGACCTACAAATATACTCCGCCGTATGCTAGACAAGTTGTTGAAATACGGTTGTGGAAAGAAGAAAATGCTTTTTGCTCGTGGGAGAATTATTCCGTTATCACTTAAAAAATCAGGAATAAATGCTCAGTATTTAATTGTTCTATCCCGTGGTATGCAATGTTTGTGTCTATACTCCCTCTCGTAGCAAAGTACGAGAACCAGGTGAAAAAACACTGCAGTGTCATAGGATTGGAGGTTTATCATGCTAAGTGAAAAATAAACCAATTAGTGGACAATTACCTCGAGGGCGTCAGTATTGGTCCTAATTGGCATTTTTTGCATAATTGGATACCAGCTTTAGAAATTGTCGAAGATGACGTTCCACTAATTGTTAAAATCAAAAAGACATTACTGAATGCTGGAGTAATAGTAAATGGAGCTTAGGTGCAGGAACTGTTGTGGAAAAAATTAAGGATACTGTTGTTGGATGGTGGGAATGGGTAAAGTTAATTCTGATTATTGCAGGCTGCGTCCTTGCAGGTATATTAATTATATCTGTTTCATTGAAACTTGTGAGACTATGTGGCCTTTTAGGATTTAAGTGCAGCCTGTTTGACAACACAAAGTATACGTGCTTAAGGTCAAAGTAGGAGGCTACTAATGAAAGGGTCCTTCCTGGAAGATAGTGTGATAAGTAAGTCTTCTTCTATGGCTTTAAGAGCTAGAAGCAGACTGCAGAGCAGGAGAGTAATTAGAAGAGCAAAGGTTGATCATCAGAAAATTAAAGATCAAAAAATGGCATCCAATTTTCTGAATTCTGAGACATCTGATATCATTGTGTCGGGTCCAGACTATGCACAGGTAATTTCAATTCTGATAATTATTTAATTGTAATAAACAATTTGTTATTGTGACTCAGTAGACTGGCCACTGAATAAAAAGAAAAAGCAGTCATGATCATATTAATGGGTTTATTATCTGTTTGTACAATCATGAGAGGATGCCTATACCTGTGCACGAAGGCACCTTGTGTCAGTGTTCGTCCGCGTCATCGTTTGTTGTTGTCACGTGCCTTTGTCTTCCTCCCGCCACTGTCAATGTTAATATGTTCCACTTGTGTTCATCCCTTCTATGTCATCAGTGTAATCAATCCGTTATCCATTTATACTCTTTCGTCTGTGTCCATTGTTGTCCGGTATTTTGGGTCGTCTGATTCGTTTGGTTCGTGTGGTTGTCTCGTCCTGTCTTCCCGCATCCAGTATCTGTTCCCCGTAAGTGTTCAATAAACCCGTTTGATATATATCTCCTTCTCCGTCTCGTTCTGTCACCATCCGCCACCAATGGCGTTACATAATACCGGACCCAAAAATATCGGTGTGCATTCCCCCGATTTTCTTTTTTCTTTTTGCCCCTCAGTGTTTTATTTTCTCCAATCCGTGTTTTCCTGGTCCCCACCCACCATCCCGTTCGTCATCACCGCCTGCTGGAGCAGGGGGAAAGCAGCCCTGAGGACCATGATCGAGCGACTGCTTACAGCTTTCCGGGCGACGTGCACGCCCATCATCTTTAGCAGAGCACGATCGCCCGAAGATGGTCCTCGGGGCAACATCGCCGCAATTATGGAGTGGACACTGGCGAGTAAAATATTTCTACTCACCGCCTTCCTGGAGGATCTCGTCAGTGCCACTCCAGACCCAGTGACCAGCCCAGCAACATCATCCACCTGCAGGGAGCGCTTGCCAGAGCCCACCGCAGACGGAGAGCCACCCCCACCTGATGAGCCAGCGCCCCCTAGAGCGACAGAGCGGAATCAGGCTGAGATGGAGGAGCTTAAAGACCCGTCTGACCAGGTGGACGAGCTGGCAACAACGCCAAGAGGGGGAGTCCTGGCGGCTACCCACGACAGCAGCGAGAGTCCCGCCCACCCCCCCCTATGCAGATGGACAGCGGCTGGACACTGGGAGGCTACTCATTGGCTTCTGGAGCTTTAATTTTAATCATCCGCTGCGTTTAGGCAGCAATATCCGTCCGCTGTATTTAGGCAGCAACCAACTGTTTCCGCACAGTTTTTTAATCTTCCTTCTCCGAAAAAGCCTCAGCTCCAGGGTCATGAGTAGTTTCCCACGGTCCCCCAGAACTGCAGCCAGTCATCCAGCTCCAGCACTGCTGCAGTCAGCCAGCCCCCCAGCTCTCGCTCCAGCTCCGGAAATGGAGCTCGCTTGTGGGCGCTGCCTGTCTGCGTCACCCTCTGGAGGGTGTCGCCCAGCGTCAGCTCCTACGGCCTTTGAGCTGCGTACTCCACCTCGGCCCTTCGACCCTAGGGCTCCGCGTTGGCTCACTCCTCCCTCGTCTTCGTCGTGGGCCGTCTGCCCACCAGCTCCGCCAGGCTCCCTCGTCCCTCCGGCTCCACTTTGGTCAGTCGTCGCTCTTCCTTCGCCTCTGGACTCCACTCTTCCGGCTGCACCTCATCGCACCGTCCTACCGGCAGCGTTGAGCTCCTCCATCCCTCCAGCTATGCCTTGGTCCTCTTCTAAGAAAGAGAAAAATATATATTTATTGTTTACCTGGTCTTTTGTCTATGATGGTATTTTTGTCTCTTTGCTCAGCTCATGTCTTCAAATTTGAGTGGTTTGTTCTCGTCATACTGACAGTCAAATATAATTTAACCAATGGACACAGTCTGAGCCGAAAGGAGCCATGATTAGTTCACCTTTTGAGTCTTCTGGTTTATGAGTTGTTCGTTTATCATGTGACAGCATTTAAAGAAAGATGACTCAAACCTGAGGACTCGAGAGATGAACGGATTAAATATTTTTCCGGCTCTAAATGCATATGATTGGCTTCTGTCTTTCATGTGATGAACGAACGACTCAAACCCGATAAAAGACTCAAAATGAACTATTCTTCTCCTGCACTACACAACGTGCGCATGTGAGTTGTTCGTTCTTTTGTCACATAACGTGAAAGAAAGCTTAAGAGATGAGTTATTTAATAAATCAAATTGTCTTTGTGAACCGTTTTGTAACATACGATGCTGCAGGCATTATAAACATTATAAACACTTTAATTGTTGTTTATTTTTTTTTTATTTTTTTGTTTGGTTGTTTGTTTTTTACCAGAAAAGCTTTATAACAAAACAGATTGTTAAAATCACAATATATATATATATATATATATATAT
>CAIGQW010018594.1:891387-933416 GCA_903798125.1 Danio choprae
TCTGCTCGTCCCGATCATCTGCCAAGGCTATCTGCGACTCATTGTACCCAGAGACTAACCCCTGTCATCGGCTTGCTCTACTCAAGGGAAGTGATTCTATTGTCTTTATAAGACTCTGCATTGAACTGCTTGCTAGCACCTCGGTGCGAAGATTTACTTGTGTTTTATTAAACACCGTGTGAACGATATTCTTGTCTCTGCCTTCTGTGGTCTGTGACAGCAGGATAAAAGCTTTTGCTAAATGAGTAAATGTAAATTAAATCTTTTTTTTTTTTTTTACAAAATTACAAATATTACACCAATTCATAAAGTCTGCATAGAAAAACATTATTAAACCAAAAAATGGGGTAAAAATGAACAAATTACAAATCACTTGTAATTGTAGACTTTGATGAATTTATTATATAGCCTAGCCTAGTGTTAGTTTTTTAATAGCAAGGCAGTGAATAGAAACGCTATATATATATATAAATAATAATTATTATTATTTTTTTAAAGCATGGTTCTATTTATTTGTACAATAACAGAAATCAAAATAAAACCACATATCCACTAGAAAAAAAAGTAACAACAACATAGTGACAATAGGACATACCTTTTTTATTTCTAAGAAAATGCTGTTTAGGCTCAAATTTTTTGATAATTTTATGAAAAGTTTAAAATATGATCCATGATGCAACAAAAATCCAGCTTTACATAAGTATTACTGACTGATTCTCAGTGCAGTGTACAGTGGAGTACAGTTTAAGACCAGAAATGCATTACAGAAGTGCACATAATAATAATACTATAATAATTAATGAAGATGATGATGATGCACCCGTCTCTAAAGAGGATTTGGAACCACCCACTCACTATATAACCTCACCTCATTCATTCACTCACCGGCTCTAATCAACGTTAGATGGTCGTACTCCTCCTATATCCTCCTGTGCTTTCATCTGCCCTTCTGTGCATCAGCAAGACTACTCCTGTGATCAGTGTACTCGCCAAACAAAGGGAAGTGACTCTCAAGTGTTCTTGCATTCTGTGTGTTATCACCAGCACTGTGTGTTCACGTATTTACCACCTGCACTCAGTGCGAAGATCTCACCTGTGTTTTAATAAACACCACAAACACTAACTGCCTGCTCTCTCTTCCTTGTGTGACTGTGACAGGATTCCAGCCCCGCAAAACGCTCCCGGTTCATACATGGAATCGAACGCTACCACTTCCGGGATCGCGATGGACTCGTTCGCCGAAATGGCGAATGTGAGCCAACAAGCTCTTCCCTCTACACCATTGGGTGCCCATGCCAACCCTCATTCTGTGGCCAATTTACCCCTCTCTCATCCGATGAATTACGCTGGCGAGGCAACCGCCTGTGCAGGCTTCGTTCTTCAATGCTCACCGTACATTGAAGCCAACACGCAGCTATTCCCGAACGAAATCACTAAAGTAGCCTTCATGATCTCCCTTCTCACTGGCAGGGCACTACAATGGGCGGATGCCCTCTGGAGTGCCCACAATCAAGTGTTGCACTTCTTCTACGCCTTCACCCAGCACTTCAATGAAGTGTTCGGTGTCGCACTCACCACTCTCACCGTTCACGATGTACTCATCTCACTCAGAGAAGCCACCCACCTCATCTCCGGTCCTACCCAGGGCCAACGTAGACGTGGTTCTTGGCCAAATGCCAAACTACCGCACGGACGCATCTACCCGCTCTCCCATCCTGAACACGAGCCTATGGAGAGCTACATCATGGAAGCCCTTCACCATGGATTCATCAGGCCCTCCACCTCACCTGCCGCATCAAGCTTCTTCTTCATTTCCAAGAAGGATGGAGGACTCAGGCGTGTATTGATTACCGGGTGCTGAATGAGGCCACCATTAAGTTTGCCTACCCGCTACCACTCATGCCAGCAGCTCCTGAGGAGCTCCGGGAGGCACGGGTCTTCAGCAAACTGGACCTCCGCAGTGCTTACAACCTGATCCGTATCCGAGAGGGAGACGAGTGGAAAACCACCTTCATTACCCCCACTGGCCACTATGAGTACCAGGTGATGCCCTACGGACTTTCCAACAACCCTCTGCACGTTCCATCAGCCCCAGTCACCATTCACAGTCACCATCCACCACACACCACGCACAATCACCAGAATACTGATCACGCACACCTGCACCTGTAATCACACACACCTGCACCGGCAATCACCCACTCACTATATAACCTCACCTCACCTCATTCATTCACTCACTGGCTGGAGTCAACGTTGGATGGTCATTTCTTCATCTTACTCCTCCTATATCCTCCTGTGCTTTCATCTGCCCTTCTGTGCATCAGCAAGACTACTCCTGTGATCAGTGTAATCGCCAAACAAAGGGAAGTGACTCTCAAGTGTTCTTGCATTCTGTGTGTTATCACCAGCACTGTGTGTTCACGTATTTACCACCTGCACTCAGTGCGAAGATTTGACCTGTGTTTTAATAAACACCATGAACACTAACTGCCTGTCCTCTCTTCCTTGTGTGACCGTGACACTCGGGAGATGAACAAATCAAATCTTTTTCCGGCTGTAAATGCACATGATTGGCTTCTGCCTTTCACATAATAAATGACTCAAACCGAGGACTAGAGAGATGAATGGATCAAATCCTTTTCTGGCACTAAATGCATATGATTAGCTTCTGTCTTTTACATGATGAATGACTCAAAAGACTTGAAAAATTAACAAAACCACCTGCACAAATGTGCGCATGCGCGGATGAACGAATCACTCCCTGTGAGGACTCATCGTCCCGAGTCACTCTGAAGATTCGTTCAAAATGAACGAATCGATCAAGAACGACCCATCATGCACACAGACACATAAACAGAGATAGAGTGGTCCATGTCAACATACTTTTTATCTTTAGGCTTTTTATGGGAAGTAGCAAGTCTTTACAAGTCAATAGGCGCAAGTCCAAGTGAAAGTCACAAGGTATTTATGTTAAAGTCCAAGTCGAGTTGCAAGTCTTTTTATATTTTGTCAAATCGAGTCTAAAGTCATCAAATTCATGACTCGGGTCTGACTCGAATCTAAGCCACATGACTCGAATCCACACCTCTGCCATGTGCAATGAGCATGCAGCCACGGGTTCGTTGACCGGACCCCAGTTGCATTGGCACATCAACTGCCTAGAGCTGATGACTCACAGCTAGCCACCAGGTATGCGCAAATATACATTTCCCCCAGTGAGCCTAAGTGACCCCCAGTCACCCCCTCTAATGCCCCCAGTGACCCCCTCTAATGCCCTCTTGGGATCTGTGTGTAGTCCTGGCGGATCTGCAGAGAGATCCATTCGAGCCACTCGATTTGGTATCTTTGAAAAATCTGTCATGTTCTGTCAAATTCTGAGCTGAAGACCGCTCTGCTGATCGTGTTGGCATCGTTCAAGAAAGGCAGGGATTTGGAGGCATTTTTGGTCAGTGAATCGTGCCTGGAATTCGGGCCAGCTATGTGCCCAAGGTTCTTACCACCGCATTTAGAGATCAGGTAGTGAACCTGCAAGCGCTGCCCATGGGAGAGGTAGAGCCAGCCCATTCACTGCTTTGTCCCATTCGTGCTTTACGCCTTTACCTAGAACGAACGCAAAACTTAAGATCTTGTAAACAGCTCTTCATCTGTTATGGTGGTCGGCAGAGGAGAAATGCCATATCAAAACAGAGGTTGGCCCACTGGATAGTTGATGCCATCGCGCTCACTTACCAATGCCAGGACAAGCAGTGTTCCCCGAGCGTGAGAGCACACTCTACTAGAAGTGTCGCCTCCTCTTGGGCATTAGTGTGTGGCGCCTCTCTCACAGATATTTGTAGAGATGCGAGCTGGGCGACACCTAACACATTTGCAAGATTTTATAATCTTCCAGTGGAGCCAGTTTCCTCCCAATTACTGGGTAACCCTGGTAAGAAATTGGGAAGAAATTAAGCTCTCCCTTTGGAGACTGGCATGCTTTCCCAACATACTGTTGTATTTTTAAAATCCCTAGTCTATATTAGCTAGGTAAAAGCACATTTACGACCCCTGATGTAAATTTCAAAAATTTCCCATGTAATGGTAATTAAGGGCCTAGGAAACGTTGGAAGGTTGCGCTCTTGGTGATGCTGGTGCGCTCACGCTATGCTTGGCAAACTTCACATCAGGAGCTTAGCTGCTGTGGTGTTTTACAAACACTCTCCCATTGTCTGTTACCAGACACATGTTGTCATTCCCATGAAGAGGAACGTCCTGGTTACGTACATAACCCACGTTCACCGAATAGGGAATGAGGACGTGGGTCTCCAGCTGACACACATCACTGAGAGTTGTTTTGTTCACCAGCTGAAGATGGGGCATTGTTTGGGCCTTGGCATTGTGGCAAGAGCCAGAAGGATATCGGAGGTGGGCTCAGAGGAGGTTGTGGAGCTTGCTGCTTTTTGGCTGCTAACTGGGGGCTTGCAGCAATGGAATGGAAAAGTTGAGTTCCAGCAAACACCAGTTCCTCCATCTTTTTTGAAAAATTCAAAAGAGGCAAGCAAAATGACAAGGAGAGCGTGTATAGTGACAAGAGGCTGTGGCTCTGGATTTTCTGGCTGCTGAAATATATGTCATCCTGGCTATTTTTCTAAAAAATCATTGTTGTGTGCTGAAACTTGCTGCTATTCTGATACATCATAGTCTATCTGTGTTGAGCTCAGTGTGCAGAGCACAGTCGGCAGTGTGTCCGTGTGCCGTGGTTGTTGTGGCTGCGTGGTATTTTCGCTGTCCTTGTGGGATGCGTCAGCCCCAAGTCCACTCAGGAGCTGATTTGAAGTCCTGTGGTTTTTCGGATATTTACCAGGGGTGTGTGTGCTATTTGGGTTGAGTTCAGTGGCACATACAGCCGATAGATGATGGAGGGAGAAGTAAATATTGCCCTTTAGCACTTTTGCACCAAGTTTATTGAATCTCCAACAATCAGTGTCTTTATCTCGGCTGCAACTGGTGCAGAATGCCGCTGTCTGGTCGGCCTTGAGCCTCTGTTCCATGCAGAATTATCTGCTGAGTCATGAGATCTCTGTCTGACTGCATTTGGGGATTCTTCACCCATATTACTCAAAGCTTCATATCTGTTCTGAAGCTGTATTTGAGTCAGAGCTGTATTTGGGGTACAGGACGCTAATGCAGCAGTTTATGATCATTGTGGTCTTACCCCACGAGTACCTTTTGGTCTCACACCTTGTTTATGCCATCGGTTATCATGCCTATTTTAAACCATTTTATTCTGTTTTTCTGTGCTCAAAACAGTAGCTGGAGTAAATTTCCAGGACTCACCAGCTGTATGCTGTGGGGGTCCACAATGAAGTGGTCATTTTTTATTTTGTAAGAACCAACAGTTAAGTTGTTTTGTTATTTGCCAGGTCAAGTATCATATGCTGAGCCTGACTTGGAGAAGGAGTGACAGGCAAGCTGACAGCTGTCACAAACAGCGCCTTCAAGAAGTCCATGAGTCTGCAAGAGTCTACAGAAGTCTCCTACATGTCTGCAGTCCGCAAGTTTTATCACAAGTCTGTAAACAAGTCTAAAATGAGTCTGTTTTAGGAGGAGGGGAGTGGCTAGGTGGAGATGACTAAACAAAGCACATAAATGAAGTAGGTAGGCTAATGAATATACTTGCCAAGCCACTGACCACAAAAGTTAATCAACAAAAGGGTTTCTTTGGCCTGAAAGTATTACTCGAAGACAAAGGCAGAACAAAATGTTTAATGTCCCTCATAGCTGGGCTCTTACAGTTTCAAATGAAATTATATAATTAAAAACCAACGAATATAACTTTTCTGTTATTTATAGATTATTGTTAATTTGGAACTAGATTATATAAATTTATATTTCCACAGCAGAGAGGGAGTATTTACAAATACCAGCTAGTATTAATAAAACTTTAGACACTAGAGCTGCATTAAAGTAATTTCTTACTCAGAAAACAAATCAGAATTCTTGGTTTATTAAAAAAATTATATGAGTTTGGCAACAAGACAAGTAAATATATGGCTTGCCATGTAAAAAAAGATGGCAGATTCACAGAATATTTCATGTATCAAAGACTCTTCTAGCCAAAAACAATTTGACAGTAAAAGTATTAATAATGTATTTTAAAAGTTCTATTCTAACTTATATATTATCAGTGAAAAAATAGCAAAAAGTTAATAAAAACTAATACATTTTTAATTATTATATATTTTTTTTCAAAAAAGTAATTTACCAAAAATTTGTGATGTACAACGAAAACAGCTAAATGCATCAATAGGTAAAGATGAATGGAGACTTTCAGGGAGAGCACCATGGTTTCAGTATAGAATTTTATAAAGAATTTCACACTCTGGTAATGGAACCACTGCTTCAGAGGTTTAATTTTTCTTTTGAAACTTAATCTTTGCCTAGATCAGAGAGGCTAATAGGTTTTATTATTACTTTAATATTACTTTTACTTGTACTTAAAAAAGGAAAATGAGACACAGCTTTTCATATAGACCTATCAGCCTTTTCAATAATGATTTTAAATTACTGTCCAAAGTTTTAGCTTTGAGATTGGAAAAAATATTGTGGTTCATAGCAGTATAATTTTTGAATAATGAGGAGCAGGTGTTGAATGAGGGTCCGCTTCTGGGGCCAGCTGTCAGAATTTCTGAAAAAAGAAATAAGAGAGAGAATTAGCAATTAGATTTTTGCCACCAGGTACATGTTCAGCTGTCATTATCAATTGTTTTTTGGCTGATATCCATACAAGGCATCTTAATAAGAGCATGATTGATGGTGAGTGGGAGTGCCCTTTATTAATGCATTGTACGGTGGCTTCGTTATTGCATTGTATGAGGATGCTGGAAGCCGACCATTCATCCCCCCACAGAATGGCTCCAGCAACTATAGGGTAAAGATCAAAAAAGGCAGACGAGTGTTGGGGCATTGTAAGCATTTGGGGGGGCCATGGTGACGCGAACCAATGCCCCAGGTAAACCCCCCTGAAACCAACAGATGGGGTGGCATCGGTGAATAGGTTAATGTCTATGGGGGACGCAATCAAATCGCTGTAGAAAAAAGAACAGCCGTTCCATTGCTTAAGGAAGGATATTCAAGGATACCCAGAGTTCATCGCGACTGGGTTTAGAGAGAAAAATGTTGTCTTCTAAACCGAGAACTGTGGTGAAAAGCTGAAGGAGGTGGGCAACCTTGGAGAATAATGCTTATGGCGAAGTTTAGGTGTCCGAGAATGGATAGGAGTTCTCGTTTTGTGCATGTCTGTTTTTGATCACAAGATTTGTGATAGAGAAATGATGGGGTCGATTTTTTTAGGGAGAGATGCTTGGAGTTTATTCAAGTCTAGGTTAATGCCCAGAAATTCGATGGAAGTTTAATGAGGGAACTAGCTTGGTCTATGTCATGGTAATTAAGCGAGTATTCGTCTAAGCAGCAGGAAATTTCATCTCCTCACATTTTGTCGCCAAACATCGTATACCCACCGTACTCAACGAAACCAGGTAACAGATCTACACCATTCAGGACTCACCATTGGGCGATGGTAAGATCACCAGGCGAACCCGCCAAGTCACGCTCCTCACTCCTCCTTGTCACACCGAGAAAATCACCTTGCTGGTTCTACCAAGATCCAAAGTAGATGTAGTACTGGGCAGACTATGGCTGGTTCAACACTCACATACCATAGACTGGAGCACCGGGGAAATCCAGAGCTGGAGTGAGTCCTGTGCCGAACACGCCCACCAACCGACCAAACACGAATCCACATCTAGCCACTCTTCACTCCCCCTTCAGGCCGCCATCGTGGGGAGCCCGACGACCGACATCACCAACACCATCCCACAACAGGCTGTGTATAGATTACCGGGTGCTAAACGAGGCCACTGTCAAGTTTGCCTACCCACTTCCACTTCCAGCAGCTCTTGAGGATCTCCAGGAGGCACAAGTCTTCAGCAAATTGGACCTCCGCAGTGCCTACAATCTCATCTGTATCCGAGAGGGAGATGAGTGGAAGACCGCCTTCATAACCCCCACTGGCCACTATGAGTACCAGGTGATGCCATATGGACTGGCTAACAGTCCTTCCATCTTCCAGAACTTTATGAACAACATCTTCAAAGACCTCCTTCACCAATCAGTCATAGTATACATCGACAACATCCTTATATACTCTCGCAACCTGGAAGACCATCGTACTCATGTGTGGCAGGTACTCCACCGCCTCAAGGAACACCACCTATATCTGAAAGCCGAGAAGTGCGAGTTCCACCGCTCCACCATCTCCTTCCTCGGCTATGTGATCTCCGCTGCGGGGGTCCAAATGGAATCCGCTAAGGTAGGGGCTGTGACCAACTGGAAAGAGCCCCAGACAGTGAAGGAGCTCCAAAGGTTCCTTGGCTTCGCTAACTTTTACCGAAGGTTCATTAAAAATTACAGCCTCCTCTCCGCACCATTATCGTTCCTCCTTAAAGGAAGTAAACGTACCATCTCCTGGGGCTCTGAAGCCCGTCACGCCTTCACGCTCCTCAAGAGCAAATTCACCTCGGCACCCATCCTCAAGCACCCCTATCCTACACGGCCCTTCGTAGTCGAAGTCGATACGGCAGATGTGGGAGTAGATGCTGTACCCTCCCAGTGGTCTGGTGAACCCAAAGCTCTCCATCCGTGTGTGTACTACTCCAGGAAACTAAGTCCCGCGGAGCAAAATTACGGGATTGGGGACCGCAAACTACTTGCCATAAAACTGCCCCTCGAGGAGTGGCGGGACTGGCTCGAAGGAGCTCAATTCCCCTTCACCGTCATCAATGATCACAAAAACCTACAATATCTTCACTTCACTCAACGCCTTAATGCACGACAAGCACGATGGTCACTCTTCTTCGCACGTTTCCACTTCACCATCACCTACCAACCAGGACACAAAAACTGCAAAGTCAACGCCTTATCATGCATATACTCACCTGACCCCATCCACGACACTCCCGAGCCTGTCCTACCTCCCTCCATCTTCCTAGCACCCATCCTATGGAAGGTAGATGAAGAGATCCGTGCCGCTACCCTCGAGGAACCTGCACCGCCAGAACTTCCCCAAGGCCTAACCTACGTACGCACCAATCAGCGACTCTCGCTCCTCAGTAGTGCGCACACATCCCTCGGCTCAGGACATCCGGGCAGCAACCGAACCCTCTCGCTCCTACAGGGAAAATATTGGTGGCCAGGCATGGCCCGAGATGTCTACCAATATGTTCGGGGGTGTTCGGTCTGCGCCATCACTACTACCCCACATCGACTCCCTGAGGGCAATCACTACCCATTACTCGCCGACCCTGGACACACCTAGGCATTGACTTTGCCACCCACCTACCTCCATCTCAAGGCTTCACCACCATACTGGTGGTCGTGGATTGCTTCTCAAAGGCTTGCAAACTCATCCCACTCAAGACACTTCCCACTGCTTTAGAAACCGCTAACTCCCTCTTCCAACATGTCTTCTGCAACGACGGTCTACCAGAAGACATTGTGTTGGACCGCGGGCCACAGTTCATTTCCAGGGTCTGGCGAGCCTTTTTCCGACTCCTGGGTATCACCATCAGCCTCTCCTCCGGATACTACCCTCAGACCAATGGGCAGACCGAACGGAAGATCCAGGAGATCTCACGCTACCTCCGGACATACTGTGCCCAACATCAACGTACCGTGGGCAGAGTACGCCCAAAACTCCCTACGGCAAGCCTCCACCGGACTAACACCGTTTCAATGTGTCCTAGGTTACCAATCCGCACTGTTCCCATGGACCGGTGAGTCCTATGAGGTACCCACGGTGGATCACTGGTTCCAGGAGAGCGAGAGGGTATGGGACTCAGCTCACGTCCATCTCCAGCAAGGAGTTCGGAGGCACACGGACACCGCCAATCGCCGCAGACTACCCAACCCTGTCTACCACCCTGGAAACAAAGTCTGGCTGTCCACAAGGAACATCTGCCTCCGACTGCCTCCGAGTCCCCGCTACATAGGGCCGTACACCATACACTCACAAATAAACCCCGTCACATACCGCCTTAACCTACCTCCACATTCACGCATATCCTCATATCATATCCTTTCACGTATCATTACTTAAACCTTACACTGACCCTGTTCCTCCTCCTTCCACACAACCGGAACCACCTCCCCCTCCAGCACAACCTGAGATCCTAGGAGAGAACATTTATAGAGTCAAGGAGATTCTCGACTCCCGGCGGCGGGACGGCTGTATCCAATACCTGATCGACTGGGAGGGATTTGGCCCCGAGGAGAGGTCGTGGACACCCCGAAATGACGTCTTAGACCCTACTCTCCTCGAGGAATACCATCGCCAACATCCCAAACGCCCCGCTCCCCGAGGCCGTGGTCGTCCTCATCGCCGGTCTAGGGTGCCAGGAGTCATCCGTGGAGGGGGGGGTACTGTCACACCCTCTGCACGTTCCATCAGCCCCAGTCACCATTCACAGTCACCATCCTCTACACATCGCACACTATCACCAGATTACTGACCACACACACCTGCGCACGTAATCACACTCACCTGCTCCAGCCATCACCCACTTACTACATAAGCTCACTTCACTCATTCACTCACCGGCTGGAATCAATGTTAGATGGTCACCTCTACTCTTCGTTCATCCTCCTCTTCGTGCATCTTCATCTCGTCCTCCAGGGAATCCTCGAGTCTGACTTCTGTCATCTGTTTTCTCGCCACATCAAGGGAAGTGACTTTAGTGTTCTTTACAAACTGTGTGTTGTCCTCACCTTCCGCACTAAGTGCGTTGATTCACTGTGCTTTAATAAACGCCACGAACTCTAACAGCCTGTCCTCTCTTCCTTGTGTGACTGTGACAGGTCGATTATTAAGTGTTTTTACCGGACAATTTTTGAGTTGCAACGCCTATTGGCGTCCCCTAATGCGGGAAATGCAAAGGTGGCGTTGATGTACAATTTGAGAAGTTCCGGTTTATCGAGGTTTTGTGGAGCGTGGATGCCATGATCGGCGAGGAGTTTTCAGAGTTCGGTGATGGTGATTCTTTTTGGCGGACGGAGGAGGTGGCTGAAAATTAAGTGAAATGTTTTGCAATCTTGATGTGGATGGTGATCTGTGGTGGTGAAGTTGGAGCAGGTGATTCAGCGACCTCTTGTAGCGCCCTCGGGCCTCGCAGTGCTGGGTGGAGTTGAGCTGCCATGGGCAATTCAAGGGGAGTGGGGTGATCATGGGGGTTGGTGTCCTGGTAGCTGAGGATGATGTTATTTTTGTTGGAGTTGCTGCTGCTGTTATTATTATTGTTGCTGTTTTTGTTCATGGTTGGTGAGGAGGAGTGGCTTGGGCGGGGAATTGCTGAATAGCGGTGTTCGTAGATGAAGCTTTCTTCAAAATGAAGGTAACTGAGGTATGAAACTCTAGTTATTTATGGTGACTTAGGAATTGTCTGATTGGTGAATAATGTATAAGCTAATGTGGGACCAACCGTGGTCAATCATAAGCACATATAAACTAATATCCCAGATAGCAGACCTAAATCACTGTTACTGAAACCAACATTAAATTAATGTTAAAACATCAACCAGACTATCATACAATTAATGTTGAAATTTAAATTTTAAGCCAGTTTTGCACCCCGAAATAATGTTATTACAATGATGCTAAATAGATTAAAATTGGTCACAAAATCAGCATTTGTTTAAATAAAATTAAAACAATATTTACATGGGAAAAAAACACTGAAACAACATTAATTCAGTCCTGCTTTAAGTACAGAATGATTTTATTCCAATTAATGTTGCCTCCTTTCAGAGACCACTGGGCTGAAAAA
The DNA here is from genome assembly GCA_903798125.1 of Danio choprae. Taxonomy (NCBI): domain Eukaryota; kingdom Metazoa; phylum Chordata; class Actinopteri; order Cypriniformes; family Danionidae; genus Danio; species Danio choprae. The sequence goes on from CAIGQW010018594.1 coordinate 903,246, forward strand.
AGTAAAGCTAAAGTATATAACTCTACATTGCAAAAAATCTTTTAACTCAACTTATACAACTTAGTTAATTTGTTTGTTTGTTTTACCTACTGTATTTAGAAAAGTTCAGCTAACTAAACCAATAAGTTCAGCAAACTTGTGAAGAAAAAAGTGAAGTTTTGGAAAAAAATCTGAACTTATTGGATGCAGTTAAAAAAAAATGTTAGTTGAACTTTTGTAAATATGTAAAACTAAATAATCCACGCAAAAATGAATTAAGTTGTATATGTTGAGTAAAACAAAAATACGTTTTTAAATTGAGGAAACAAAATATTATTTGTACAGTGAATATAATCTGACTGTTATTCCCATTAAGTTATTACAATGTTTTGCCAAACATTCCAAACATCTTTTTGCTATTTGAAAGGTTTGTTAATTTTTAGTCTACTTTTTTTGTATCTTCTCCGAAACATTTTAATGTATTACAATATTTAAATATGCAATTACAATGTTCTAATCACATCAAGTCAAGTCGAGCTTTATTGTCATTCCGCTACATGTGTGGACATACAGAGGAACAAAATGTCGTGTCTCGCAGGACAACGGTGCTACATGGATTAATCATAAATACAAACACAACACTGGACATAACAGCTATTATAAAAAAACCTATGCATAACTGACATATATTATAATATAGAATAAAATACTTAAACTGTACACATGAGACAGGCTATACAAATACTTTTACATGAGACTGAACAATGTTGTGCAGGATATTGTGCAAAAAAAGGTATTTAAGGTCTAATATTGTGCAAGAGGTATTTAAGGTTGACACAAACAGTGCAACATGATTGTGGTACATTTATAGTAAACATTGAGTCCTTGTAAGGTGGACTTTAGATAAAGAATCAGGTGCATACGAGAGAAGACACCTGTTTCCACAGGTGGTCTGTCAAGCCCACTCACTTGAATAAAGCACAATTTAAAATGCACAGTGTTTCCAAGATACATGGAGTGATTAGGAAAGTGTCTATAGTGCAAATGTGCAACCTGGTGCAAGAGTCAGAGAGACGAGGTGTCCTTCCACAGGTGGTTTGTTAAGCCCACTCACCTGTATGGGACATACTCAGGAATGCATGGGGAGGTTTCAGAGGGGGGTAAGTTGACTGGAGTTGAGGGCTCTAACAGCCTGTGGGAAGAAGCTGTTGAGTAGTCTACCGAGCAGGCTTTAATACTTCGAAACCTTCTTCCTGATGGCAGCAGCTGAAAGAAACTTTGGAAAGGGTGAGTAGAGTTTTTTACAATACTGCTAGCTTTGCTGGAGCACCGTGAGAGGATAATGCCCTGAATGGAGGATAGAGGGGCACCAATGATCTTTTTGGCTGTGTTCACTGTACGCTGGAGGGTCTTGCGGTCGGCAGCACTGCAGCTCCCGTACCAGACAGTAATGCAGCTGGTCAGCACACTCTAAATTGTTCCCCTGTAGAATGTGGTGAGGATGGGTGGAGGAAGAATTGCTCTTTTCAGCCGGTGGAGAAAGTGTAGGCGTTGTTGTGCCTTCTTGGAGAGGGACGTTGTGTTGGAAGTCCAGGTGAGATCCTCTGTGATGTGCACCCCTAGGAATTTAGTGCTGCTGACTCTCTCGACAGTCGAGCTGTCGATGGTCAGTGGGGGGTGGTCAACAAAGTTTCTCCTGAAGTCCAACACAACCTCCTTTGTCTTCTCTACATTGAGGGAGAGGTTGTTAGTGGCACACTATTCAGCCAGCTGTGCCACTTCCCCTCTTTAGTGCGTTTCATTATTGTTGCTGATGAGACCTACCACAGTTGTGTCATCGGCAAACTTGATGATGTGGTTGGAGCTGAACTTAGCAGTGCAGTCGTAGGTCAGCAGCGTGAAGAGCAGTGGGCTGAGCACACAGCCTTGTGGTGCACCTGTGCTCAGTGTGGTAGTGCTCGAGGTGTTGTGGCCGACTCGGACTGACTGGGGTCTTCCAGTTAAAAAGTCCAGGATCCAATTCCAGAGGTAGGTGTTAAGGCCTAGCAAGTTGAGTTTACTAATGATGTTGCGTTCACAAGTCTATGTTGTGTGTGTATGTTCCCCCCATGCCTCTCTCTCTCTCTCTTTCCTTCATCACAGGTCCACCCTAATTACATCAGCGACGACACCGGTGATTGGCTGGAGTGACGTACAGCCTCTTTTAAAAAGTGGAACAGTCAGGGAGAGCGGAGAGGGAGTGGTAAGGCGTGTTGTTTATTATATATATTTATATATAGATAAATTATAATAATGATATATGTTGTGGATTGTGTATTCCTGTGTTGTGTGTGTAAATTTGGTTTCCTTTTTGTTATCCCTCCAGTGTTTTTCCCCCTGTAAGTTTTGTTTTGGCTTTGTTTGTTATCACTGTAAAATATTGTATATACACGGTTGAAGCAGTAGGGGTTGGATTCCACACTTTTCTTTATTGTAAATATTTTCTCCTGTTTTTTTTTTATATATAGGTAGGAAGTGAGGGGCAGTATTGTATTTTTATTTCTGTTATTAGTTTTATTTGTAAGGTGTAGGTAGTTTTATTATGTGTGTTTAGGTAGAGTGTACTTTTTGTTTATTATTTTTTGTGGGTCCTCTCCGATGTAAGGCTTCACATTTTGGGTGTTTAAAAAAAGAAAAAGAGAAAATGACAAAGACAAATAAACGATCCCGACTTTAAGGGTTCTTAAAAGTTATTTTGTTTGTCGAGTGCATTATTTATGTTATGTCCTTGACCCTAGACCAGGGTCGTAACAATGATCTGTTGTGGGATTATTGTGTTGAATGCTGAGCTGAAGTCAATAAACAGCATTCTAACATAAGAGTTTTTATTTTCTAAGTGGGTAAGTGCCAGGTGGAGGATGGAGGAAACTGCGTCGTCCGTGGAGCGGTTTGGACGGTATGCAAACTGGAGCGGGTCAAGTGTCTTTGGGAGGCTGGTTTTGATATTGTGCATGACTAAGATCTTAAAGCACTTCATCATGATTGGAGTCAGTGCTATGGGATGGTAATCATTTAAACAGGACACAGATGATTTCTTTGGCACTGATATGATTGTAGTGTACTTCAGACATGTGGGGACGACTGTGATGTGTTGAAGATATCTGTTAAGACATCTGTCAGCTGTGCAGCACAGTCCTTCAGAACATGGCCAAGACCCGCAGCCTTGCATGGGTTGATCCTAGATAGGCTCTTTCTCACATCGGCTGGAGACAGACAGAGCACCTGGTCATTGGGAGTTGAGGGTAGTTTTTGTGCAGGTGTGCCATTCTGCATTTCAAACCTTGAATAAAAGTGGTTGTGTGCATCTGGGATGGATTGAATGGCTTGCCACAGGCTCCGTGTGTCTCGGCTGTCTGTGAAGTGATTATTGATTTTTTGCGTGTATGACCGCTTTGCATTCCTGATGCCATGGGACAGGTTGGCTCTTGCTGTTTTAAGGGCTGCTTTGTCTCCTAATCTGAAGGCTTCATCTCTGGTCCAAAGCAGCCCACAAACCTCTGCTGTCATCCATGGCTTCTGGTTTGCATGTGTGGTGATGGTTTTGGTGATTGTAACATCATCAATGCACTTTTTGATATAGGCATTGACAGTTTCAGTATATATTCATCCAGGTCTGTGTGGTTGTTGTAGGTGGCTGCTTCTTTAAACATGTTCCAGTCTGTGCACTGAAAACAGTCTTGTAGTGTTACTGTAGCATTTTCTGGCCAGATTGTGATAGGTTTCTGAACTGGTTTGGTGAGTTTTAGAAGTGGCTGGTATGCTGGGATTAGCATAACAGAGATGTGGTCTGAGTATCAGAGGTGGGGGCGGGGCTCGGCGTTATACACGTTCTTGTTTGTTGTGTAAACAAAGTCCAACATGTTGCATCCCCTTGTTCCAAAGTTCACATGTTGGTAAAAGTTTGGCAACACTGACTCCAAGTTTGCGTGATTGAAGTCGCCGGCTATTATGAAAAATGCTTCCAGGTTATTTGTTTGCTGTTCGCTGATGGTGTTGTACAGTCCTTTGTGTTTGCGCTCGGCGGGATGTAAACCTCGATGTAAACCTCGATGTTTATTGCGGGATGTAAACATCGTAAACCTCAACAACAATGGCCGTGAACTCCTGTGGCAAATAAAACGAGCGGCACTTCACGAGCATAAACTCCACCAGTGATGAACAGTGTTTTGTCACTACCACAGTACTTTTGCACCATTCTTTGTTTATGTAAACACACAAGGCTCCCCCACAGGTCTTACCAGACAATGTTGTATCTCTGTCTGCATGTTAGCCCGTGTAGTTAACAATGTAAGCCAGTGGAGTCCGGGATGTTGTCCTTTAGCTATGTTTCGGTAAAAACAAACACACAACAATCCCGTGCCTCATACTGTGTAGATCTGGTAAGTTGTATTATGTCCAGTTTGTTTTCCAGCGAGCGTACATTTTAGAGCCTGACTCATATGCCTCCGTGCTTACCGCGCTTGCGTCCTCTTTCGCACCGCTTTCAGCGGCTCCTTGTGCGAGTAGTATCTGATGGAGAGGCTGCGGTCTCGAGGTTTAGCTCGCTGGTGAGAGTTTATTGATTTCCTTGTGAATCTGTGGTGAACTGACAGTATTTGAGGACGAACTGACGACATTAAATGACATAAAAGCACCGTTTTGTGGGCCGCAAGAAGCCGCTGCGTCTGGACGTGCCGCCATCTTGGATGTATTGACATGTCACTATATCTTTTGGATTGCTCTGTTGCGAAACGTTAAAGAAGATCACATCACAAGAAACATCACTCCTAAAGTCTTTGAAATGCAGCTTACCTAAATCTTTATAAAAAAAATAGCTGGATCAAATGTGTATCTTAGTCCTTTAGAATAGTTTATGGTCAAAGCATATAGTTCAAAATATGTTGCAAAAGCATCTGGGGAACCTTTTCAGATCCAAAAATCATAGACCCCTCCACCAGTATCACAGCAATGTTCACGCCATCCTCTGGCCCTGGTGGATGATGATTGTGAATGGTGACTGGAGCTGATGGAACGTACAGAGGGTGTGACAGTACACACCCCCCCCCCCCCCCCCTCCACGGGTGACTCCTGGCACCCTAGATCGGCGGTGAGGATGACCTCGGCTTCGAGGAGCTGGGCGATCTATGTGTTGGCGGTGGAAATCCTCAAGGAGAGTAGGATCTAAGATGTCGTCACAGGGAGTCCATGACCTCTTCTCGGGGCCAAATACTTCCCAGTCTATGAGGTATTGGAGACGGCCGTCCCACCACCGGGAGTCGAGAATCTCCTGGACCCGGTAGATGTGATCTCCAAGGATCTCAGGTTGTGCTGGAGGGGGAGGCTTCCGGTTCTGTGGATGGAGGAGAGACAGGGTCAGTGTAAGGTTTGAGTAGGGACACATGGAAGGTGGAGGAGATTCTGGAGTGTGGAGGTAGGTTGAGGCAATATGTGACTGGGTTTATTTGTGAGTGAATTGTGTATGCCCTATGTAGCGGAGACTCAGCTTCTTGCAAGGCAATCGGAGGCGAATATTCTTGGTGGATAGACATATCTTGTCTCCTGGATGATATGTAGGATTAGGTAACCTGAGGCGGTTTGCAGCTTAGGTGTGCCTTCGTACTGCCCACTGGAGATGGATGTGAGCTGAGTCCCACACCCTCTCGCTTTCCTAGAACCAGTGATCTACCGCAGGAACTTCGGAGGACTCGCCGGTCCAGGGGCATAAAGATGGTTGATACCCTAAAACACACTGGAAAGGGGTTAGTCCGGTGGAGGTTTGTTGAAGGGAGTTTTGGGCATATTCGGCCCATGGTAGATACTGGCTCCAGGTGTTTTGATGTTGAGCGCAGAATGTTCGGAGGTAACGGAAGATCTCTTGGATCTTACGTTTGGTCTGGCCATTAGTTTGAGAGTGGTATTCAGAGGAGAGGCTGATGATGGTACTTAGAAGTTGAAAGAAGGCCCGCCAGACCCTGGAGATGAACTGGGGTCCTCGGTCAGAGACGATGTCTTCAGGGAGACCGTAGTTACGGAATACTTTGTGGAACAATGCTTCCGTTGTTTCGAGAGCTGTGGGAAGATTTTTGAGTGGAATTAATTTGCAAGCTTTCGAAAAGCAATCCACCACCATGAGCACGGTGATATAACCTTGAGAGGGAGGTAAGTCTGTGGTGAAGTCTATCCCAAGGTGCGTCCAGGGTCGGCGGGGAATGGGTAAGGGTTGTAGCTTGCCATCAGGTAGTCGGTGTGGAGTAGTGGTGATGGCACAGACCGAACACCCCCGAACATACTGGGAAACATCTTTGGCCATGCCCGGCCACCAATATTTCCCTTGTAGAAGCGAGAGGGTTCGCCTGCTGCAAGGGTGTCCTGAGATGAGGGACGTGTGTGTATTATAGAAGAGAGATAGTCGATGCCTGGAGGGCACATAGGTAAGGCCTTGGGGAAGCTCAGGAGGTGCGGGTTCCTCGAGGGTAGCGGCATGGATTTCGTCATCCATCTGCCATAATATAGGTGCTATTAAGATTGAAGGAGATAGAACATCTGCTTTATAGTTCTTATGGCCCGGCTGGTAGTTGATGTGAAAGTTGAAGCATGCGAAGAACTGTGACCAGCGGGCTTGCCGGGCATTAAGGCGCTGGGCATTGTGGAGGTATTGGAGGTTTTTATGGTCTGTGATGATGTTAAAAGGGAACTTCGAGCCAGTGCCGCCACTCCTCGAGGGCCAGCTTAATTGCAAGCAGTTCACAGTCACCAATCCCGTAGTTTTGCTCTGCGGGACTTAGTTTCGGGGAGTAGTACGCACACGGATGTAGAGCTCAGGGTTCACCAGACCATTGGGAGAGTATGGCACCTACTCCCACATCTGCCGCATCGACTTTGACGACAAAGGGCCATGTAGGATCGGGGTGCTTGAGGATGGGTGCTGAGATGAACTTGCTCTTGAGGAGTGTGAAGGCGCGGCGAGCGTCAGGGCTCCAGGAGATGGTTTGCCGTCCGCCTTTAAGGAGGGAAGACAAAGGGGCAAAGAGGAGACTGTAATTCTTTATGAACCGTCAGTAGAAGTTGGCGAAACCCAGGAATCTTTGGAGCTCTTTGACTGTTTGGGGTTCCTTCCATTTAGCCACGGCTTCCACTTCGGTGGTTTCCATCTGGACCCTCGCAGCTGAGATCACATACCCGAGAAAGGAGATGGTGGTGTGGTGAAATTCACACTTCTCCATCTTCAGATAGAGATGGTGCTCTTGGAAGCGATATAGTACTTGGCACAGGTGAGTATTGTGATCTTGCACATTGCAGGAGTAAATCAGAATATTGTCGATATAGATGATGACACAGTGGTGGAGGAGGTCACGGTAAATTTCGTTCATATAGTTCTGGAAGATTGAGGGACTGTTGGCTAGTCCGTAGGGCATCACCTGGTACTCATAGTGGCCAGTAGGGGTGATGAAGGCAGTCTTCCACTAATCCCCTTCTCGGATACAGATCAAGTTGTAAGCGCAATGGAGGTCTAGTTTGCTAAAGATCCGTGCCTCACGAAGTTCCTCAAGGGCAGCTGGTACGAGGGGTAGTGGGTAGGCAAACTTAACCTTATACTTGTTCAGCACCCGGTAATCAAGACACGGCCATAATCCTTCATCCTTTTTGGAGACGAAGAAGAAGCTCGATGTGGCAGGTGACGTAGAGGGCCTGATGAACCCCTGGTAAAGGGCTTCCTTAATGTAGCCTTTCATGGGCTCAAGCTCAGGACGGGAAAGCGGGTAGATCCTTCCGTGTGGTAGTTTGGCATTTGGCAGCAGGTCGATACTACAGTCACAGGGCCGGTGAGGTTGAAGTCGTGTGGCTTGTTCCTTGCTGAAAACATCGAGGAAGGAGTGGTAGGTCATTGGGATGGAGATGGTGAGGTCTTTGGTCGGGCTTTCTACGACGGCAGTGTGGAGAGAGAGAGATGTCCGGGTAGGCATTGGTTTGGGTACGGAAGACTGGGGAGTGTGACTATCACATTATCCGCTCCATTCCAGGATCTCTCCTGTGCTCCAGTTGATAATGGGTTGGTGTATAAGCCAGGGTCTGCCCAGGACGACATCTACGTTAGCCCTTGCTAAGACCAGTAGAACAACCTTTTCGGAGTGATGAGGAGGAATGAGGAGTGTGATTTGGTCGGAAGATCTTACCATCGCCCAATGGTGAGTCCTGGATAGTATAAATCTGGTACCGGGTTTCATTGAGTACAGTGGGTATGTGATGTTTGGTGACGAAGTGGGATGAGATGAAGTTTCCTGGGGACCACCAGGACATGAATGGGGAAAGTGCGAGAGTTAACAATTAGTGAGGCTTTGATATGGGGCATGTTAGAAACAGAAAGGGTTATGGAAAAGGCACTCACCATTGGACGAGGTGGACGAACTGGACAGGCGGAGATGAGGTGGGAGGCTTCTCCACAATAGAGGCAGAGTCTATTCTGGATCTGTCGTTGACGTTTCGCAGCGGTGATACGGTAGGAGTCCGTGATCATCGGTTAATTGACGGCGGGAGGTGGTGAAGGACGACTGTACGTGGGTGCACAGGGGGTTGGTAAGGTGGTGGAAGAGGCAGAGAGGTGCTGAGAAACACTCAAAGCTTTCTTTATAAAAACCTCTAAATTCGCATTGTCATCATAGATGACTAGGTATTTGCGGATGTGTGGCTTGAGTCCTTTACTGTAGGCTGCCAGGAGTGTAACCTGATTCCATCCACTGCTGGCAGCCAGTGTGCGGAAGCATAAGGTGTATTCGTGAATGGGGGGGTGGCCTTGACTGAGCGTGATCAGTTCATCGTGGACTGTGAGGGGGTGAGAGCAACACCGAACACCTCTTTGATATGCTGGGTGAAGGCTTGAAGGGATAGTAATGCTGGACTGTGGCCATTCCAGAGAGTGTCAGCCCATTGGAGTGCTCTGCCAGTGAGGAGTGAGATGATGAAGGCAACCTTAGTGATTTCATTCGGGAATTGCAGAGCGTTGGCTCCAATGTAAAGAGAACATTGCAGTAGAAAACCTGCGCAGGTGCTGGGTTCGCCAGCGTAGCTCATAGGACGAGAGCGGGGTGTACTAGTAATCATAGGAGGGTTAGCATTGGCACTCAGAGGTGCGGAAGGAAGGGCTTGCCGGAGAACGTTCGCGGTGCGTAGAGATCCCGGAAGTGGTAGCGTTAGCTTCCATTGGTAAACCCGGAGTGTTTGCGGGGCCGGAATCCTGTCATGGTCACACAAGGAAGACAATGGAGAGAAGACAGGGAATTACATCACAGGTGTTTATTTTGCGATGGAGCACAAAAAAAGGAGTAACACTGGTGAACAATGAGTGTGGGTGAAGTTAGCACACGCTACATCCAGCAGTGTGTACGTTGTTCACAAAAGACGTAGCAGTGGACATCAAAACAGGTGAGTGAAGTGCTAAGGTGAAGTCTAGCACACGCTTGTTCAAGCGGTGTGTGCGTGGTTCAAACAGTCATAGAAATCAGAGATGACCATCCAACGTTGATTCCAGCCGGTGAGTGAATGGATGAGGTGAGCTTATATAGTGAGTGGGTGATTGCAGGTGCAGGTGTGGGTGATTAGTATTCGGGTGATTGTTCACGGTGTGTAGTGGATGGTAATTGTGAATGGTGACTGGAGCTGATGGAACGTGCAGAGGGTGTGACACTCATAGCATTTCAAATGTTGCAGAAATAAATAATGGCTTTGTTAATTTAAGTTTACTGTAGCAGCTTGAAAACAAAATAGTAGCTACCTCATAGACAATTTTTATTCTGAGCATTCAAACACATTAATGTTGTCTCTGATCATCCAGCCTTGGGTGGTGATCTGAAAGGATGGTAGGGTGTACGATTTCAGTGCACTCCATTATTTAAGATAAAACACCCACATCAACCCACTGACTTTATTTAGTTTGAGTTCATGTTAACAAAATTAACTGATTCAAAAACTGATTCAAAATTAACTGAGGCAAATGGTGCCCATGTAAACACACTTAGTGAAAATACAGGTTTTGCCAAATAGTAAAAATAAAAGCTATTTTTTAAAAAAGCTATCAATATAAAAAAAGAACATTTTACCTCTTACCTCTTTTACCTCCTATATGAATTACAGAAGATCCAGTCCAACTGCCTGAGTTCTGATAGAGCAAACACATTCTTGGTAAAGTGACAATAGATGCAATGCTAAATATAAAGCATTGTGTGGTGATACAGTTATGCACACAATTCCTTTTAGTACATAATTAACCATAGCTTTTATATGTCATTTTATACTGTTCTTTCAGGAAGCATATGCTGTCAGTTTTTCCTGACTAAGTTGTGTGGTCTTTGCAATCACAATGCTTTTTTGTTGCTCTGTGTTTAGCTGAAGATTTATTTTTCCCTTTAAGGACCCTAGTGTTGTTGTTTGTTTTGATTTCACGATTATGGTGGTTGCTATGGAGCGCCATTTTGTTATGTGGCAGTTCACAATAATAAACGACACAAGCATTTGTGTGCTCAAATAGAAAGTGTGTCTGTGATGATTTATTGACCCTTTCAACAATGGTTTATTTTTATGGTAAAAAAATGCAGCACTGACCAGTTGTCACGGATCACAGAAGGCAGAGACAAGGATATCGTTCACACAGTGTTTATTAAACACAAGTCTATCTTCGCACCGATCGGTGCATGCAAGCAGTTCAATAGAGTCAATAGAATCACTTCCCTTAAGTAGAGCAAGCCGATGACAGGGGTTAGTCTCTGGGTAAGATGAGTCACAGATAGCCTTGGCGGATGATCGAGATGAGCAGACAGAGAGAGTTGCGACCAAGTGAAGAAGATACCGGACAATGAAGGACTGGAGAGGGTGAGGCTATATAGTGCGGTGGTGATGACAGGAGCAGGTGAGTGTGATGAGTGAACAGGTGTGTGTGATTAATAATCAGGTGACTGAGTGCGTTGTGTGGTGGCTGGAGAGTGTGACTGGTGATCGGGGCTGACAGAACGCATCAGCATCAATGTCACACCAACACACCTACAACAAAAATAATACTCATTGCAGCATGCAGTTGTGAATAATATAAAAATAAAAACATTTAAAATCCCAGATGTATTTTTTTTCACTTGCCGATATCAATTCAAATTAAAGGTGCAGTAGGTGATCTGCCAAAATGCCAACCGGTTAGCATAATATCTTTGAAACACAGTCCCTCCCCTGCCGTATCCTGAATGCACGCACCGTGACATGACAGCAGATAACCAACTAGTTCCTGTCGTTCGGAGCGTGTCACAGGTTGTGTGTGTGTGTGCGTGTGCGTGCGTGCGTGCGTGCGTGCGCGTGTGTGTGTGTGTGTCTACCTTAGGAAATGTAAATCTCTCTCTTGAACTTGTAGAAGCTGTAAACACATGTCTTCTCTTTTTCTTTTCATGTAATTTATATTATTGTTGTAGAAATTCTATCAGTATGGAGCGATTGGAGATTAACTGTGGTAAACAAATGCAACGTGCTATTTGTTCCCTCTACCACTGTCCATTCTGCACTACAAACTTATACAGCCCTTACAAACTGATAAACCCTTAAAGAAAAGGAAACTGGAAACTCATCTTCAGCTTTACTTTTCGAGGGCAGTCATCCATGATGGTAACATAATTTCTGAATAATGTATATATTGTATATTTATATATTGCAGTATAAGTTTGATAAATCTAAACAAATCTTAAAAGATTTTGAAATTAAAATTTTATTTTGAATTTGAATTAAAATGGCATTGCATTTAATTTCATTTAATATAATGCAATCATGTTCTAAATTACTTTTTTATTTTATATTTGGTTGGAATGCCATTAGTAGTTCAAAAAATTTATTTTCACTTAAACTATGATATATCTATAAATGCAGAGAAACTCACAATTATAAGTGGTCTACCTATTTTGTGCATAGCTATACAGTATATATTTTTATATATTAGCATGAAAGTTGACATTATATATGTATTCGTGAATAGTTTAGAGCTTATTGTTTCAGACTTTTTATTGTAACACATATTGTAAAGTGCTACCAAAATAGTATTTAACAGACACCATTTCACTGGAAGATTTGTTACAAAGAAAGTATTTAAATATGTTTTAAAATAACGGGGAAGTCAGTATCACAATTTGTGGCTGCAAATAACAAAAAATAAATAAATAAAAAATTACTTAATAAGTCCTTTTTTGTACCCTAAACTGTCAATGTATCCTGGGAGATGCGGCTTATAAAATCCTTAAATGATAAATCAAATATTTGAAAAAAAAAAAAGTAATATGTTTTACTTAGGTCCAGATAATATATAAAATCACATGAAAGTATTTTTTGCTTATCATTTTTTACTCCTGACTGTTTAAGGATTAGATTTTTGGAATAGGAACAAGACAAAAACTCTAAGTGAGAAAAGCATTTATTTGCAGAGTATTTATAAATAACTTTATTTATTTTTCAGTGAGCGTGAAGAATTTGAAGCAAGGATTCAGCATCATTTAAAGGAGACTGGTAATCTCTAGTGATATTGTTGCAATAAATAAATGTAAAAAAAAAATCAAATGTTGTCTGGGTTTTTTGTTTGTCAGGTATAGCTAAATGGTCCTCGGAACTTTAAAAAGGAATGAATTGTTTGTCTAAAAGTTCTGCAACTGTCTGGTAGTCAATACCACTGCATTCTCATCAAAGCACATCATTAATCCATATTACACTGCATTTTGTTCGATTATAATTTTGTTATTTTCAGAATGCAACTTTATATATAATCAATACAACAAAAAGCATATCTCTATATGAAAACATATAACTAGGCTACAATTGATCATTACACTATCCAACTAGATGTGTGTTTTTATTTTTTCTAATTAAAATAATCTAAATTAATTTGCAATTGGGCTTTTGTATATCTGAAATGGTATGGTGAGTGTATCCATTGTTTGTTTATTTAAACTCAGTTTCTGATATATTAACTTAGCTTTTATATTAAGCTAAAAAATATTTAAAAAGAGTATTTATGAATAGGACATTTAATAATCTGGAAGCGTTGACTTCAAATGTATTATTTGGCCATGTATCTTTTATATGCATCAGGAACAGCAGGTGCGTAAAACTGCCTGGGTCGTAAAACTGCCTGGGCCGTAAAACTGCCTAGATCCAAGTCTGCAGACGCCCCATAGAGGATAGTTTGGGCTACTTATCAAAATTATGGGAAATGTCGGCCCGACAATATTTAATTGGATGAACATTTTTTAGTTTTATGTATGTGTGAGCCCAATGCAGGAGTGCATTAAAGCAATGCAGTTTAACACCAGTATATTGCTCTATTCTTAACCATAAGTGAAAACAGTGACACTCAGAATTAATCCACACAGTGGCAAAAGCTTGTGTGTAGGAACAGCTGACAGTGGCCATAGCAACGACAAATGGCAGAGGATCGCGAGCTCACAAACGCATTTAAATCCGTAAACAAAGCAGCACGCATCGTGTTTTCAACAGGGTTTTAGACCACGTTGAAAGAGTTAGCCAGATACAGTACAAGCGGTTACAAGTAACAAAACACAATTAAATGCATAATTTGCAGGCTAGAAAAAACAAGGAGGCAACCATTTTAATCGCACTAACTTATACTTGTGAAATACAGGAAGAAACTGATCCATGAACTGTGTACTGTAAAGTTCCTGTCAAGTTCTGACAAAGTCCCATACATCAATAGTGTTTTCTGATCCTTCCTTTAACAAACAGCCGACGAATCTCCCGTTGTAAGCATGTAGATTGCTTAAGCACTGGTCAGAAAAATTACAGGAACACAGCACAAGGCTGGGGGTATAATGCTGAGGTAATTTTGCAAAAATAAACTTCAACCACTGACTCTTCACAGCTTCATGTTTGCGTAGGGAAAATAACACTAACTTTCCCTCACACTTTCCCTCAGCACAGCGTCTTCGTGACATGATTTAACCGAGATCTGCTATAGTGTTTGTGGGTTTCAATTTTCCTGTGTCTGCACGCAGCAAATGGGTGGGGCATGAGTTCCGTATCGACATCACGCTGGCACAGCTAAAGACTCGTTACAGCGGCGATTCATTCAAACCACTATGAGTCGACTCTTTTAGAGATTAATCAATAGTTTTAAACATGGTGCCCTTTCAATTTAAACCTTAAGGTACATGCATTTAAGGTACACATTTTATTTGAGGCCGAAAACGCAAATATGACAGTGTAAACACTTGCAAATATATTTTCAAGAGTTCACACTTAGCTGATGATTGGTAATATAGCTTGTTTGGCATGCTGTCCCAGGAGAGAGCCCTGAGCTCACGAGATCCTCGAGCCCTGGGCTCCCTCCCGTTTGCAGGGCGAGAGGGGAGCTTGAGCTCAGGTAGATCTCGATGAACTCCCCCAACTTATTTCTGGCTAAAAGAATGGCTGAAAAGAGATGTATACTTATTAAGAGCTTGGCAAAGGTATTGCGTAGTGTGTTCAATTTACTTAAATTGCGTGTTTTTGGACTGTGGGAGGAAACCGGAGAACCCGGGGAAAACCCACGTGAGCACGGGGAGAACAAGCAAACTCCACACAGAAATCTCGACTAGTTTAGTTGGGACTTTAACCAGAGACATTCTTGCTGTAAGGCGACAGTGTTAATCACTGTGCCACTGTGTCGCCCATCTGGGGGGGAGGAGAAGTAGGGGTGGGTGGGGGGAGTTCTTCAAGACGAAGTTACTGAAATAAGGGAACTGGTTATTTATGGTGATCTAGGAATCATCTGATTGGTGAATCAATTGCGAGCTAATGCTGGACCAGCTGTAAGCAATCATAAGCACGTGATCCTCTCGAAATTAGTTTATAAATAAACTTCACTTCAAGAGTTCACACTTAGCTGATGATTGGTAATATAGCTTGTTTGGCATGCTGTCCCGGGAGAGAGCCCTGAGCTCACGAGATCCTCGAGCCCTGGGCTCCCCCCCGTTTGCAGGGGGAGAGGGGAGCTTGAGCTCAGGTAGATCTCGATGAACTCCCCAAAATGCCTTTTTTGCTCGGGACAGCAGCCGTGTATTGAAGAAACTCCCGCAAGAAGCAAAGATCACTGCTATATCCGGCTGCTATATCCGGCTGCTGGTGAAGACTCCTGCGGGAGAGGGAAGAAGTTAGCGGGGGAGCATAGAACTCCTGCGGGAGTTGAAGCACTGGGGAACTTCTGCAGGAGTTGGAGCTTAGGGGAGTGAGGGCCTATGCGAAAGAAGCAAAGGATAGCAGAAGACTCTGCCAGAAGAAAGAAAGCTAGCGGAGAAACTCAACGCTAAAGGAAGAAATTAGCGGAGGAACTCAAAGCTGGAAGGAGGGGAGGAATAAGAAGAGTGATGAAGTATGAGGGGAATAAGGAAGAAAAAAGGGGGAGGAGATGGAGATGGAAAATTTGTTAAAGCGTAAGCATGCAATGGTATAAAAGGAGTAACAGAAGGGGCAAATGGATGCCGAAAGTGAGATAAAAATGGGGGCGGAGGATCTCAATGCTGGAAAGAAGAGAAAGGGGGGATTTTTTTTTTCTAGTGGCCGTGCAGGGGCAGTAACTGACTCCTACAGGAATCGAAGCTCGGAGTGACCCCTGCCGGGGGTCAGAGCTGCGGGGCATTACTCCCGCGAGGAGTCTGTGGAAGGGGGGGGGCAGTGGAGACCCACGCGGGAGGTGGCCGGGGCGAGACTCCTGCGGGAGTCAAAGCTCTTTTTAGTCACTCCTGTGGGAGTTAGAGCTGGGGATTGAGGGCCTATGAGAAAAGAGAAAGGGTAGCGGAGAGACTCAATGCTAGAAGGAAGATAGGTGTAGCAGAGCAATTGGGTGCTGAAAAGGAAAAGAAGTGGAGAGACTTAACGCTGAGTGAAACTGGAGTGAAGGGGAAGCGGAGTATAGCTCGCGCTTGGAAGGACGGAAGGAAGAGGAAATAGGAAAAGTAGCGAAGGGGCTCCCCGCTAAGAAGAGGGGGATGATTAGGAAATGACAGAGTCGTGCTCGTGCCCTTGAACTCTGGTGGAATGAAGTCGGCTGGAGAGGAACAGCTGGGCTTCCTTGAGGTGGTAGTGGCTGAGGCGGATGTATGATTTGTAGGCGTCGGAAGACCAACGTCCAAAGATCTGGATCTGTTGTTGGGAGAGCCCGTTGTGGGCTGCAGTGGTGGCTGCTCCTATTCTGAATGAATGGCTAGAGAATGGTTCGGGGGGAAGCCTGAGAGGTGGAGAACTTGTTTTAAGTGTTTTTGGAACCAAAAACAAGTTACTGGACGGTTAGCGTCATCAGTAAAAAGAGGAGCAAGGGGGTTGGGCTCTTGGGTTCTCCTGTAGTGAATGAATGCTAGGAGAGTCTGAAAAGGGTTAGTGGGGGAGGCGATGTTGAAAATGAAGATGGAATGCCCTTTCCGTATTTGTTCTGTTTTGCTTTGCTTAATAAAGAAAGAAAGGGTTTCTTTATCTTGCAAAGTTAGATCAGATATGGTGGGGTGGATGGTGGGGTTAAAATTAGCTGTTATAGTTAGTTCGGAACATCTTAGAAAGCCGAAAAAGGCTAGGGTGAACATGGCGTCGAGGGTGCGAGCTGTGTGGGTGGAAAGGTATCCATTGCGTAGTGTGTGGATGCATTTGGATAATATATATAATTCAATATATAATTCAAAAAGAGTGGATGATTGTAGATTTTGGGAAATTTCAAGCATTTGGGGGGGCCATGTTGACACGAACCAGCGCCCTTCGTAAAATCCACCGAAATTGACTGAGGGGGCGGCGTCGGTGAATAAATTTATATCTACCGGCGATGCTCTCAGGTCGCTGTAGAAAAAGGAACAGCCGTTCCATTGCTTAAGGAAGGAAATCCATAAGCTGATTTCCTCGCAACTGGGTTTAGAGAGAAGGATGTGATCTTTTAAACCAAGGACTGTGGTGGAGAGCTGAAGGAGGTGAGTAATGAATGGGCGACCTTGGCGAATGATTCGCATGGCGAAATTAAGGTGTCCGAGTATTGATAGGAGCTCGCGCTTGGTGCATGACTTGGCTTTCTAGAAAACTTTGGCATAATGCTACGATGGGATCGTTTTTTTCCTTAGGGAGGGAAACTTGGAATTTTTTTTAAATCTAGGTTAATTCCCAGGAATTCTATTGAAGTGCTGGGTCCGGAGGTTTTTTCCTCTGCGAGGGGAATTCCGAGATCAGCAAAAGCAAGATGTTTAGAAGGGGAAAACGACGGAGGAGAGATAACGAGGAAGTCATCTAAAAGGTGAATGAAGAACGAAATGCCGTAATTGTTGGATAATATCCAGCAAATGGCTTCGGAGAGCATGTTGAATATTTTGGGGCTGCTTTTGCAGCCGAATGTTAATCGGACTGTGAAATAGTATAGTGAGCGCCAATAAATGCCAAAAAGGTGCCAATAATTGGGGTGAATTGGCATGATTTTGAATGCGGATGCAATATTGATTTTTGCGAGCCAAGGGTTTCGGCCAGCTGTTTTGATGAGGGTAATGGCTTGGTCGATGTCATGCTAATGTAATGAATATTCGGCGATCAGAATGGTGCTATTAATGCTGGGGAAAGTAGAATTATGAGGTGAGTAAAGGTCGATTATAAGGCGTTTTTTGCCTGAAAATTTACGAGTAGCGATGCCTATTGGGCTAATGTGGGAAACGCTAAAAGGCGGTTGTTGTCGATCTCTTTTTTAATAAGATGGTTGACTGTCTCGGGATCGGTAGTTGCAGATTGTAGATTAGGACAGAAAAGGTTAAAGGTAGGGAGAGCTGAAATGCCTGGGTGGAATCCATGGGTTAGGCCTGAAATGAGAAAATCAGAAAAGTTAGTATCAGGGAGAGGCGTGGCTGTGGATAGAGTGAATGGGGGGCGTGCAGTAGAAACTTGTGTAGGATAGGTAGAATGGTGAATGGGGTCTGTGCTGGTGTGTGCTGGGGGGAGTGTAGATGGGAGAAAGGGAGGTGGAGCTTGAGAAGAAAGTGTTTGGTTTGGAGGCATAGAGCTAGAAGCTGTGGTCTTGAGGGTGAGCGGCTGGTTATGTGTTTTTGTTTGTTTTTCTTCTTTCCGGTTTGGGATGGGTGCGGATACGGCGTGTAGCGTGAGCTGGTTTTCTGGGTGGGTTGCCTTGTTGGTCAACTGAGGGAGGGGTGTGAGTCTGTGGTGGCGTTGGAGTAAAGTTTAAGGAGTTCCAGTTTGTTGAGATGACGTAGAGCGTGGATGCCGAGATCTGAGAGGAGTTTGCGGAGTTCTGTGACTGTGATTCTTTTGATCGGGCGTACGGATAAAGAGGCGGAGACGTATGAAGAGGTGGGTGAAATATTTTGTTGTCTTGAGGTGGAAGGTGTTGGTGATCCTTGTAGATGCTGTCTAGTTGTTGAGGAGCGTGTCAGGCGCCGACCTCTTGTTTGTTCCTTGGGCTCGCTTTGAGGGCGGTGGGAAGCTGGATGGTGTTGAGTCGCTGCTGGTGATCCTGGTAAACTGTTGTTGATGTTGTGGGCTGGTTGGCTGGAAAAATCGATGTGGTTGTTGGAGGAGTTGTTGAAGCTGCTGCTGTTGTTGTTGTTATTGTTTTCCATTGTAGTAGGAAGTTGCTTTGTTTTGTTTTTTTAGCGATATTTGAAGTATTCGAGGGTTCATTCTTCAAGACGAAGATACTGAGATAAGGGAACTCTGGTTATTTATGGTGATCTAGGAATCATCTGATTGGTCAATCAATTGCGAGCTGATGTGGGACCAGCTGTAAACAATCATAAGCATGTGATCCTCTCGAAATTAGTTTATAAATAAACTTCATTTAAAATGTCACACACTTACTCTGTATCACTCCATTTCTAAAGACTGAAATCCCGTGAGGTCCAGCTTAAAAAATCATCAGGTTTTCCCTGTCTTTTCTGGAAAGTTCCATGGCAAATGATTCAGTCATTTTAACCAGTTCGCTTCAAATCCTGCGCGTGATGGTTTGATTAATCGGCGTAAGGCTCAAAGTACCGCAAGAACGATCACAAAGTAGGCGACTCTGTAACAATAATATTATGTATGTATACGTAAAAGCAATTGTATTTGAAGTTTTAAAAAATAAAAAAATAATTATCATTATTGATTCAATGTATGGCCTCACAGTGGCGCAGTGGGTAGCACGTTCGCCTCACAGCAAGAAGGTCACTGGTTCGAGCCTCGGCTGGGTCAGTTGGCGTTTCTGTGTGGAGTTTGCATGTTCTCCCTGTGTTGGCGTGGGTTTCCTCCGGGTGCTCCGGTTTCCCCCACAAGTCCAAAGACATGCGGTATAGGTGAATTGGGTAAGCTAAATTGTCCGTAGTGTATGAGTGTGAATGGGTGTGTATGGATGTTTCCCAGAGATGGGTTGCAGCTGGAAGGGCATCCGCTGCGTAAAACATATGCTGGATAAGTTGGCGGTTCATTCCGCTGTGGCGACCCCAGATTAATAAAGGGACTAAGCCGAAATGAAAATGAATGAATGAATGAATGATTCAATGTATTTTCAATGCTGGGATATGAATAAATTATCAACATTTATTTAATGTGAGTATTTTCAACAATGGCAAATTATTGAATTATCAATGTTGATTAAATGTAAGTTTTTTCAATGTTGGGAAATAGGTAAATTATCAACATTTATTTAATATCAGTATTTTCTACAAAGGCAAATTATTGAATTAACAGCATTGACTCACTGTAAGTATTTTCAATGTTAAGAAATGGGTAAATTATCAACATTTATTCAATGTCAGTATTTCAACAATGGCAAAATGATAGAATTATCAATGTTAATTCAATGTCAGTATTTTCAATGTTGGGAAATGGGTAAATTATTAACATTGATTCAATGTCAGTATTTTTAATGTTAGGAAATGGACAAATTGTCAGTGTTAATTCAATGTAAGTATTTTCAGTGTTGTAAAATGGTTGAATTATCAACGTTAATTCAATGTAAGTATTTTCAATGTTAAGCAGTGGATAAACTATCAACATTGGTTCAATGTAAGTATTTACAACAACGGGAAGTGATTGAAATATCAGCATTGATTCATAATTTAATTCAATGCTGAATATTCAAGCTCAACCAAAATGATGATTCTGAATTTCAACAGTGAATCTATGCCACTCTGCTATCTGGGATCTTGAAATTATTTTATAAAAAAAACTTCACCAAGAGTTGTTTAATGATCCTCTGCTGAAATTTTGATCGGCTAAATGTGTTTTATTTCTTTTAAGGCTGTGACTGAAGTCAGCCGTAGTTTCTCTTCAGTAATTCTACTTGTTAACCGCAGGTGTTCATCATTAATGCTCAAGTAACACCTAATAACTTATCACTAATCACTAATTATCCCTTTGTCACTAATCACATATCTCATTACTTCAACTTAAATGAATTAAGTTCACAGTACTCAAATATGTCTTTAAACTGTTTGAGTTGCCTTAACATATTGGGTTTTACATACAGTACTCATAATTTATTGAATGTTACTGTGCTCAAATGGTTTTATGTTCTCAAATGGATTGAGTTCACATGGTTTATTATTTGTTTTTTAATCTAAATGAATTGTTGCAATCAGTTTCCTCAAATGGTTTGTGTTACCATTACTTACTGTGTTTTACAGTGAATAAAATAGTTTAATGTGTTCTAATAATTCATATTTATTCAGAATATTTTGAGAATTTATGAATTGAGAGTTTTTAGTTAGTGTGTTGAGTACTGGAGTGATTGATTCATGATTTCAGAAGGATGTGCCAAAAACAAACATAGCTACTTTCTGCTGAAATTTAGTCCACCTATAGACAGACAGAGAAACAACACATGAGAGAGTCTACAGTTTACAGATCTGTCTGTAGTTTGAAAGGGACAGGCCTCTTTGACTCTCTTGGATATAAAGACACAAATGCTTTTTCTCTCTCTCTGTCACCTACTAAAGAAAACCACCTAATCTCTCTCTCATCTCCCACACTGCGACAACATCACAAGAAGTTTGATTAATGGTGTGAGACTAAGCTGTCAGCAATATTGAGTGATTAAGACATATAGCTTCACAAAAGAGAGACAGCTGTTCACACATGCTGTGAAGATGATGCGAGGTAGGCATTTATGTTTTGTGTCTGGCCTAATACGTTTGTTTTTTTTTTTTTTGTTTTTTTACAAATGTTTCTGTGGGTGTGTGACAAATGCTTGTTTACATCACACAGAACTTATCTTCATGCTTTGTACGCTGTTTTCATTTACATTTTTGCAACTTATAGCACAAAGCTGCAAAACACTGTCTATATTGCTCTTTTGTTTAATGCATCACACTTTTGTTTAGGACAAAATGAGTATGTGCTCTTCAGATGGCCTATTTACTTTAGTTAAAAACTTTAGTTTTCTCTTGAATGCTTGAGTCAAGGATTATTAAGTCATATAATGTTAACTTCCATTGAATGCATGAAATAATATGCAGTTATTTGTAGAACTGTAGAAAGCAGTGTAGGTCTGATGGGCTTTGGTTTTGAGAACAAGTTTTTCATTTACAGTTTCAATATGAAAATGATGACATGTATTTTTGTGCCAATAATGTATGTGACTTTTGTATTTTTAAAATTGCTAAAATAATTTGTTTAGTATATGACAAAAGGCTTTTGCAACTATAATGTTTTACAGAAAATGTAATACATTTTTTATGTGCAGCATTGGTGTGTGTCATTTGCTTATTAGTTAATTAGTAATAGGAATTTTCAAGCACATAAACATCAAGCATGCTACACATCATTAAGCTTTTACCTAAATTATGGTATAGAATTGTTTAAAATTGAATAATCATATTTCAGCGTGTAGAAACCATTGATTTTGTAACATATTTAACTAGTTTTAATTAAGTTGTGAAAAACCTTTTTGCTGTAATTAAAATGTAGTACAATACTGTTTTTCTTAGTTGTACACATATTTAATTTGTAACATTTTGCAAACATTATGTAAAACTTCAAATGGAAAAAATCCATAAATTATGTAAAAAAACAATATTTTTCTGCTAACATTTTAATAGATTATCAAAGAAAATATAGCTTTAATTTTTATAGCTTTAGAACAATTTTCTTAACAGAATGTTAATTATATCTTTATTCTATATGTCATAAATAATTTTAAGTAACATTAAGAAACATTTTAAGTAACAGGGTTGTTTCTGTTATTATGCAGGTGAATGATATTATTAAATGAACAGTGTATCAGTATTTTGTTTATCTTTTGTTTTTGTGGCTACAATGATTAGAATCACAGCAGAAGTTATGATGAAGAGTCTTCTGATAATACTTATAGTACATTGTGTCTCTTAAAAAAAAACACTGCAAGATAAGAACTCACTTTCAGAAACACTCTGAATACAACATCCCTTGTTCTGAATCAATGTGTTTCTGACAAAGCCTTTAAAAAACTTGCATAAAGTCTATGCATAGACCAAACGGAGGACTCCAAAAGCATGATATAATGTTCATTTGTGACGCTTGTGGTTGTGGACATTGTTCAGAAATAACTCTTAATTATGCAATTTTGTACAGTCCCTTAAAACAGAATTTTCCGTAGCAGCCCACATCACATATGTTAAATATCTGCTCATCAAAATTGCTATAATTCAAGCAGGAGTTGCTGAAGTCAGCTGTCTTGTATTTTATCACTTTGCATTATCAGGTGCAGGTTTGCACTGAAGCTCTCATTGAAAACATTTTTTTTAAGACATATAAAACATTTCCAGATTTCCACCACAAAAAGTTTTATGACTTACCTCTTGTCATTGATTTTGCTGGATAAATAAATACAAATATAAATGGTGACATGACTTGCGATCATAACGATCTGTGACGTTTCTTTATAGAAACTAAAGTAAAAGTGTAAAGTGAGTGATACATTTGTCACCATTTTTATTAATCTTTGTTTGTCTTCTAAGCTCAAGTAATTTAAATAGTATAAACAAATACAACTTTGAATGTATTCATGTAATTATTAATGATGAAATTGAAATTTCATAATATAAATTCTATAATAGTATTTTATTGTTAGCCCACATTAGCCAATGTACTGTAGCTATCTAATATTAAATAATTAATGTAAAGAGATTTGATGTTTGTTTGATATCAGTCACTGGATAATTCCTATACCTTTATAACTCATTTGATCATTCTAATGAGATTACTATATTTATTAATAAACAAGAAAAATAAAATATGTAAAATAGTTATAATATAATATATAATATATTTTTTTTATCCAATACAATAAAATAACTTAAGACATAATCATTTTTGTATTACTAATGGTAAAATGTTTATGTGACAAATAAAGTTTGAGAATACATTAATTTAAATATTATTCTAATTAGTGTTTTTACTAACAAAAACAGATCTTATGTAGACAGTTTACTGTACAGTTTACAGTTTACATAATACAATTCTACAGCATTTTTATTCTGTGTTAGAAATGAACAGCAGTGCATCATCACAGTAAGAAGCATCAGTCACACTGAAAATTATTCGCAGAAAAATGTTCTGGTGTTTTGATAAAAATCTGATGAACAGAACCGCAAAGAATTGTGCAAATTAAGCTATTTGGGCAAGTCATTGGACAACAGTAGTTAAATTCTTAAGGGGCTAAAAATACAGATTTTTACCCCTCTATTACTGATTTTTTCAGGTTTATTTTTTTTTTTGCATGTTTGTCACACTTTAGTGTTTCAGATCATCAAACCAATTTTAATATTAGTCAAAGATAACACAAGTGGACACATCATGTATTTCTGAAATTAAGGTTTATATTATTAAAGGAAAACAAAATACAAAACTGCATAGCCCTTAGTAAAAAAAAGTGTTTGCCCCAAAACCTATAGTTGGGCCACCCTTAGCATGCAATTAAGCATTTTTCCAATGCCTGTCTGTTACAGCGTTTTGGAGGAATTTTGGCCCACCCATCTTTGCAGAATTGTTGTAATTGGAGGTTTTTTTTTTTTGCAAGAAATGCCTGTTTATGTCATGCCACAGCATTTGAATTGGATTCAGATCAGGACTTTGACTAGGCCACTCCTAATTCTTCATTTTGTTTTATTTCTTTTTCTTTGTGTGTCTTCAATGCTCATAAAATGTACATAATAGAAACAAATATAACTACAATACAATACTAAATAAATAAATAAACTTAAGACTTATTAAGTAGTCATTTGTATTACTAATGTTATAGTGTTTATGTGACAGATACAGTTTGAGAATACATTTACTTAAATATTAATAAAGTTTGCATTTTTACAAAGAAAATCTAAAGTTTTGTAGACATTTTATTGCTGTTCTACTTCATTATTCTGTGTTATACAAGAACAGCGCATCCGTCACACTAAAAAGCATCAGTCACACTGGAAACTATGAGCAGAAAAATACTTCAGTGTGTTGATCAAAATCTGATGAACAGAACCGCAAAGAAATTGGGTAAATTTTATTGAATACACCTTTTGCTATTATTGTTAATATAATTTTTTGTGCATTAAGAAAAATGCATTTTGCAGTATTGCACTAGTTTCTAACTGCACACACACACACACACACACACACACACACACACACACACACACACACACTGAATATACTGCCAATGAATCTTTCACCAGCTGCAAGGCTGTTCTGTGCTGTGGTCACCCGTATGTGTGTGTATGTGTGTGTGTGTTGGCACACATACATGTTTACAGGTGTGCTTGCAGAGCTTGAATACTATATTTTCCATCACCTGCATTTTTGGTGTTGTTTTTTGCATTCTTATGGAATAAAGCATTAGAACAAAACAAACTAATCTAAAAGTTTAAGAGTTAGAAATCAGAAATTGTATGTATTCATATAGACCAAACACTTATGAAGCTGAATGTTATGAAAGGAAAGTTAAAACTCAAATGTGCTCAGCACACGGATAAATTTACCACATTGTTGCATGTAGGGGTTTCACACCTTTTTTCACTCTTACTCTTATATGTATTTAAGTCAAAAACTCAGAAATTATGACACATACTCAGCAACCAAAACCTTGAAAATCAAAGAGATATTATTTCCCCTTGAATTCACAAAGCTTTTTGGGTTCTATAATGTTCTGAAGATTTGTTTTGACAATGTCATGTGAGTATTAGAGAGAGCTCATTTCTCGGTAGCTCAACAGTTGACTACATGATCAGTGATTTAGATCTGTTCTCTTTCAGTGCATTCACTGTTAAACCACTAACACCTCTATCAGATCACAGCCAAATTACACTTTATATAAAAAGGAACAAAAATACTAATATAATATCACAATCCAGTAAATTGTATAACATTAAAAATAATTACAGATTGGTACAAGACAGCTCTGAAAAATACAGGAACGCAATGAGGACCCTCAAATAGGTTTACTTTTGGATAGATTTATGGAAAATAGTTATCCTCATAATGAAGATGGTGTTTATCTAGCTGTAGAAAACATAAATTACATATTTGATTATTTGGCAACAATATCTAATATTAAAACTACTAAGAAAACTTTTAAACAAAAACAAGAAAATGAAAAATGGTATGACTTTGATTGTAGAATGCTAAGGAAAAACTTAAGACAACTAGCAAATCAAAAACACAGACAACCAGAGAATACAGATTTACGTCTTCAGTACTGTGAGGAGCTTAAAAAATATAAAAACACAATCAGAAAAAAGAAAGAAGAGTACATCCAAAAACAGCTCAGCTAGTAACAAACAGCTAGTAAGATAAACATGAGTACTAAACAATCACTTATATATAATAAATTAACCCATACAGAGCAAATATTTGGCAAATACCAAAATACGTTAGACTACCCAATCACAGAAAAAGAGCTAATAGATAAAATACAAGTCCTACCAACAAAAAAGGCAAATGGTCCAGACGGTATCCTTAATAAAATGATTAAAAACATAAATCACAAAATCCAATTGGCTATAATGAAACTGTTCAATTTGGTTCTGAGTGTTGGTCATTTTCCTGACATATGGAATAAAGGATTATTATTGCCCATGTTCAAAAGTGGAGACAAATCAGACCCTAACAATTACAGAGGCATCTGTGTGGGCAGTAATCTAGGGAAGCTGTTCTGCAGCATCATCAACACCAGACTCATAGGCTTCCTTAAAGAGCACAATGTTCTCAGCAAAAGTCAGATTGGGTTTCTGCAAAATTACAGAACATCAGACCATATCTTCACCCTTCAGACTCTGATTGACAAATATGTCAATCAAAACAAAAACATATTATTTGCGTGCTTTGTAGATTTTCAGAAAGCATTTGATTAAATTTCGCATGAGGGTCTGCTGTCTAAACTTCAAGAATCAGGTATTAATGGTAAAACATACAACATTATAAAAACAATGTATTCAAACAATCAGTGTGCAATTAAAATTGGAAATAAGCGAACAGAATTCTTCACTCAGGGGCGGGGTGTGAGACAGGGCTTTCACCCTGTCGGTGAAACAGGGGTGTCGGTGAAACCGGTGAAACAGGTTTCGGGGTGTGAGACAGGGCTTTCACACAAGAGAGACTGTCACCGACCCTGTTCAATATTTACATCAATCAATTGCCAATGCTCCTAGAGCAAGCAGATACGCCGGGTCTCACACTATACGACTCCAGTGTAAAGTTCCTGCTGTTTGCAGATGATCTGCTGCTGCTGTCGTCAACAGAAGAGGGTCTACTACAGCAGCAGCTGGATATCCTGCACAGCTTCTGTCAGATCTGGGCCCTGACTGTTAACCCAAAGAAAACCAAAACCCTAATATTCCAGAAAAAAAACCCAGATGTCAGGGAAAGAAACACAGTTTTACCCTTGGTATGACAAAAGTTGAACTTGCCACAAGCTACACATACCTTGGGTTGAAAATCAGTGCTAATGAAAACTAAATTTGGCTGTGAATGAACTGAAAGAGAAAGCAAGAAGGGCCTTTTGTGACATAAAAAAAATCAATACAAATAGAAATTCTGACTCAAAATTTTGCAATCAGTTATTGAACCTACAGTACTATATGGGAGTGAAGTGTGGGGTTGTCTCCTCAGTCATGAGTTTGATAAGTGGGATAAAAATCCAATTGAAATCCTACATGCAGAGTTCTATAGGAAAATCCTAAGGGTACAGAGGAACACACCCAGCAATGCATGCAAAGCAAAATTAGGCCAGTATCCTTGCATTGAGAAACGAGCCGTCAAAATTTGGAAACACATAAAAATGAGTGACCCCAACTAATTTTAAAGCTCTTTAAACCATTGTTGGCGGTTCATTCCACTGTAGTACCCCAGATAAATCAGGGACTAAGCTGAAGCAAAATAAATGAATTAATTAATGAATGATGATCTGAAATATTAAAATGTGGCAAACTTGAAATAAAAAATTAGTAAGGGTAATAAATAAATATTATTAGCACATTAATCAATACCAATATTACTATTATTATTATTATTATTATTATTATTATTATTATTATTATAAGATTTTAACCACTATTGTTCAATGACTTGCCTATTAGCTTACCTTGCCTAGTTAGTCTAATTAACCTAGTTAAGGCTTTAAAATGCACTTTAAGCTGAATACTAGACCCAATCCCAATTCTACCCTTTAGCCCCTCCCCTTAGCCCCTCTCCTACCCCTACACGGAAAACAAGGGGAAGGGGTAGTCCCAATTTTTACTACAAAGCTGATTTGTTACATTCATAATGATGTTAATGTGTTACAGTCATGATCTTTAAAGAAACATTTTGAGAAAAATAGAGCTAAATTTTGCTAACAAAATTGCCTTAACAACTGCTGTAAAATATTAACGTATTTAAAATTCTGATAACCTTGCTCTTTGACTTGACAGAATAGGCCAGTCTGTCAGAAAGGTCTGGTGGATGTGAAAATGCTATTAACAGCATGTCTGGTATGCTGTTTTCTTGTGGTTACATCGCTGAAAATGGGCACTGTAAATACAAAGTATAGTTTTGTGCATCTTGCAACACCCTGAGGCTTGTACGCGAAATGTACTGCACTTCCTTTTGTTGACATTAGTAAGTGCGCTGTGCTTGTTATGTAACTAGGCAATCACTGTATCAATGATCTTGGTGCTGGAGCATGTGATGTCGAAATCACAAAGCTCATGCAGTACAATATGCTCAACTTTCATATGAATGAATTGAAAACATAAACGGCGCTAGTGACAACATGATGATGATGAGTGTGTGTGTAGTAGTTCCATTTCTTAGAAGAATATTTTTATACATACCCCTTACAAGTGTAGAGGGGAAGGGGTAAACATAGTGTACTATAGTGTCTTGCCAAATAACTCGTAAAATATGTACTATCCTCATGGCAAAGACAAAGGAAATTAGTTTATTGGAAATTAGATATTAAACTATTCTACTTAATAATAAAACTTGGGAAATAATTTTGCCTTCAACTGTAGATTATTGATTTAGATATTAATTTATCAAATAGGCTTCCAAAATGACGTGTTGATGGAGTGTTTGCATATAAGGTTTCTTTAAAAGTGATAGCTTTTTGATGTTCTCAGGTTCTCTCTTTTTGTCGCTTTCATTCTTTCTCATTGTGTCTTTTTTGTCCTGTCACAGCACTCTTGTGTTCAACTCAAAGACTTCCGTTAGTGGAACCTTGAGGTTTTTCAATACTTTACAATGCAGAATGCTGTGATGGAAGAACAAACTGAACTACTAGATATATGTAACAACAATCATTGTCCCTTCAATCATTGTGAGTACATTTTGAGTAAATTTGTCAAACAGCTACAAAGAAATGCATCTTATTTTAACTACAAAGTGGTATTGCAAGTGGCAAGTGCATCCTTGACAAAACATCCTAAAAACCTGAAGTCCTTACTTTATTGCAACCCAACACCTGTCCTAACTTCAAAATTATTAAAAAGCTAATGGGAAAAAATGCTTATAATTAAGCTGTCCAACAATAGAATTACATTTATTGATGACTGAAATGAAGAACAAAGATGTTTAACGGTAGAAAGACTCTTGGAGGACCCCAAAGATGTGTTACATTTCATTGACTCAACACTAATATAAGGACTTGTAGAGTCCTGCACAATGTGACATTACAGTTAGCAGATAAACTGGAACTAGCATTACAGATACCAACAAAGCATCACAGAGTATTAGTAGAGTATTTGTTTATTTATTTTGTTTAGGCTAACTCATCAGCAGCCTGCACAGTGTTAGTTGTTTAGTAACAGACCTGAGAGGGAATTGTCAAACTTAATGGCTTAATTTCAGATTTCCAACTAGAGATATGTAATTTTGTAAGGTATGATAAAAATCCCAAGTCGTTTATATTTAATGATATTTATTTTATTATTTTGCATTATTTGCATTCATTCATTCATTCATTCATTCATTCATTCATTCATTCATTCAATTTCCTACGGCTTTTGTCCCTGATTTATCAGGGATTGCCACAGTAGAATAAACCACCAACTACTCTGGCATATGTTTTTTTAAGAACAGGTGCCTTTCCAAGTAAAATATTTTGCGTTTTATGTGTAATCACTTAACTCTCTTTTTTTCTCCCCAATTACAACTGCAGTGCATGTTGTTTCCCTACCTGTACTAAAATGTGCATTACTACATGCTATACATATGTATACATTTTTATTAACTTTTTATTTAATGTATTTGTCTGAGAACATATTATTGAGTATTTTATCTATCCTTACATGCTACAAAAAGTAAAAAAATGTAAATGATAAAACTGCAGTAGCTGGACTTGCACCATTTATGTGGCATTCTCAGACCTAAATAATGAAGTTGTGGTACAGTTTTATGTAATTTTCTTTTATCAGTGGTACATCAGAGATAATCACTTACGACATATCACAACTTACATCTTACTTACAGTCAAGCTGCAATATTTGAGTTTACTTTCTGCAAATCATCTGGAAATTTCTGTTTGATTTGAGATATGTAATCATTTGAAAGGCTCTCACAATCAATTATAGCTCAATTTCATGAGGCAACTTTACTTTGTTCAGTTTTAGCTCAGTTAAGTGAAATGGTTAAGTTCATTATGAACATTGAAATAAATAAATAAATAAATAAATAAATAAATAAATAAATAAATAAATAAATAAATAAATAAATAAATAA
>CAIGQW010018594.1:933426-954558 GCA_903798125.1 Danio choprae
TAAATAAATAAATAAATAAATAAATAAATAAATAAATAAATAAATAAGATTTTCAGCTGTGGTAACTACCCGTGGCTTTAATAACTGATAATATTTTGTAATGTCTGGTAATACAAAAATGGTAACACAATTATGTTAATTCATATAAGTATATATGATGTGCCTAGCAAAAATCTGCAATTAGAGCAGAAATTAGAATCATGCATACGTTTCTTTCTTATCAGAGTGTGGTTTAGGTGATCAGATAATGAAGAGAAAAAGAAACATTTTCTCTATATCAGAATGTGGTTTAAAAGATATAATGTGAATGAACTGCATATACGTATGGAGAAATTTTTCTTTAGACAGACAGAAAACCAATGATGTTCTTTTTCATTCATTCATTTGTTCATTTATTTATTTAGATCACAGGAATTGCTAAATGTTATTAACTAGTAATTTTCTGACAGACATTTTCTTAGGTTACAATTTAATTTTAAAATGAGCTCAACATTTACAAACAATTCTTTTAAGTCTAAAACACAACAGTTTTAGACTCTAAAAGTCCATGTTTAATTCAAAACATGAGATCAAAATACATTAACTGAAATAAAATAAATGGACAACATTTATTAGCTAAAAAGCAAAAATAAACTAAACTAAACAAAATAAATAATTTTTATAGAAAAAAATATAAACATTTAAAAATATATATTTTTATTGTAATATAAAGTTTTTATTGTAATATGACTGATATTCTTTATATTATTAAATAAAGTTATGAACTCAGAATACAAAAAATCAAATATTGTTTTCTACCAGTCAACATTTTGATGATGTCAGTTACTAAAATGACAGGCCCATGGGCAAACATGGCAGTTCAAATCTACAGAAGTCACATGCAATACATAGGTTGTCAACATTCATTACTTTCCTCACAGATACGCTCACACAAGACCCAGACTCCTGTAAAAAAGTTGCAAAGGAGTTTCCTTTGGTGACCCAAATCAAGACACCATACTCCAAAAAATATTATTATTTGTTGTTATATGTTATATAATTTTTTTTTTCAAACTACTTATTTAAAATGAGCAGAAACATATATACTCTATACAGTAAAGGCTACTTGTTTTGTGTAAGTATATATAAATAAAAATCTAAGAATGACTGGTTTTGTGGTCCTGGGTCACATAAGGATTTTAAGATGTACTTAGTTTTTTGTATTTTCATTTGTTGATTTCAATTATTCTGCTATATAGTTCTAATGATCTCACTAATTTACATGTCAAGCTATTCGAAATCCATCTTTATTCATTCATGATCAATATTGGCTTCCTTTCTAAAATCAGCAACTGCAGTATGTACTTGTATGTTTTTGCTTGGCTTTAGTCTCTGTTTCAGATTTTCTTTTTTTTCTTAGTACATTTTTTAAAGTTTTTTTTCAGACTATTATTTTATATGTCTCTTTTTATAGGTTGAATAAATCTTTTGTGATAGTCAGAAAGATGCATGACATTACATGACAATTGTATTCTTACAGTGTGTCACTGAAACAAACCAAAAATATGTTTTTACTTCATGATAATAATAGTAGTATTATAATAACAATACTATTAGCCCATGAATATTGTATTAGATTAATAATGTTCTTTTGGGAGTGGGTAAACTGGGAGATGATAGGATGAGAAAGAGAGGGGAGGGGTAAAGAAGGGGGTGGATATTCCTGGCAGTAAAAACACAGATGAAAGAGCATATTACTGGCAGTCACATCCTTTGTGAGCGAGACAGAGAAAGGAAAAGAAAGAGTGAGATAATGCATGAAAGAGGGAAAGTCAAAGTGAAAGAGAAGCCAGTAAACCACTTGAAAAGACTCTTGAGGTTGACACCTTCACATCCACCTCCTCACACTCAATATTCCCCCACTCTCAGTCTGGGTGAATCTCCCTGTTTTTTTTCATGATGTGTTATGGGCTGTTGTTATTTTTTGCGAGAAAAAATGTCCTTCTTTGATTCACCCACTTTAAGTGTTTTTAGAGACTATGGGAAAACTCATCAAAATAAGCTTTAATTTGTCATGAAAAGGTCAGACGTTCACCTCAAATCACCTTTTAAAAAAAAATACATATAAGCATATTAACATGGTTATGAGGAAAATACAACAGATAGGCATAGTGGGCGAAATGATCATTTAATACTACTAGTAGTAGTTGTAATAATAATAATAGTAATAATAATAATAATAATAATAATAATAATAATAATAATATAATAATAATAATACTTTTTATTTTATGGTAAAGCATTTTCAGTCATCTTTATCTTCTGGGCCACTGGTTTAGAATTACTGCATTACACTGTTTCTTCCCATAAAAGTGTATTTCATGCTTCATGGATTCAGATTCAATGGTGGCTTAAAATAAAAAAATAAAAATGTAAAACATTTCCAATATTATTCTGAAAAATCCACAGGAAAATGAATTGCTATCAAAGGCAGCATGGAAACGATTTGTATACCTTTATAAACCAACCACACAATAGTCTTAAAGTGAACCATACTCAATTTTGTCAGTTAAAGAATATATGGAATTCAATGGTTCATATAGGTAATTATATAGTAATAAAAGTCAATGCAAAACAGTTGGCCTTGGTATACACAATGTATTCAACAACAATTTAAAGTTTTTACAGATGTGTATGATTTAATTTATTTGAAGTGGTTGATAGATGGATGGATGGATAGATGGATGGATGGGTGGATGGATGGATGGATGGATGGATGGATGGATGGATGGAGGAGAAAGATTGGATGGATGGGTGGATTTAGTGGGGGCAGTTACTTGTAACTGGTCGCACTGCTGGATTAAAAAAAAAAAAAGTAGATTAGGTATATTGTATTTTTACTGAAAACACACAATCACACACACCTCCCCACATACACGCTCGCACGCATGCAAGCAAGCATGCATGCACACACACACACATGTACCAATAATACCTGACCATAATAGAACAGGATATCATATTATAATAATTTCTGAAGGATCATATGACACAGAATATTACACCGTGATGATGAGGAATATTCAGCTACTACAATAACAAAACTGTTATTTAAATTTGTAATAAAATTTTACAATTTAACAGTATTTTTCATCAAATAAATGCAGCCTTGGTATTAGCATATTTTAAAGGGATAGTTCACCCTCCAAAAAATCATGACCCACAAATCATCTAAGTTGTAGGTGACTTTTTTCTTCAGTTAAAGAAGATTAAAGAGGAACATAAAGAACATTAAAGAAGATTTTTAGCTGAATCTCTGGTCCTTGGTTATTCCTATAATGGCAGTGAATGGTGATATTGTTTTAGATAAAAAAATAAACACATACTGTACAAACAATCCCAAATCAAGTCTTTTAAAAAGAAACAATTGCTCTGTGCAAGAAATAAAACATTATTTACAATATTATTAACTTTAATCCACATCCTGTCCAAACAGATCTTGGTGCATGTGTGAATGTAGTTCCCTAGCGGGAGGGGAACTACAATGCTATGTGGAAATTTCCACTATGGGGATTTCGTCAGAAAGCCAATCATCTGAAAAGTAATAAAACGGGCCAATGAAATGCCAATGAGTTGGCGGTGTCTGGGGGTCCAGCATGTTAATGCGGTGCTCTGTTCATGTCTGTTGCGCAGCTAAGATCGCGGCTTGCTCTTGCAAAAGGGCGAACCACCCCTGTTGTCCCCAGCAAGTCGGTTGGCACTCAGGCAGATCTGAGGGTTACAGTGGGGGTCAATCCGCTGGCCTCGTGCTCGCGGACCCCTCACTCCTCAGTGCGCTCCATCCCAGCTTTGAGTGAGAGAAGCGCTCCATCCTCCGTCCTCTCACTCAATGACACTAAGAACCAGATGTCCATTGCTGCATCGGAGGGTGGGCTATCACTTTCTGACAAGGATCCGGACCCGCTCTCTCCCTCTGTGGTGGTGTGCGATGCGCTGGATTTGGAAGCAGATATGATGGCCGTGCTTTCCTGACTAGATGGGTGTTACGTGGAGGCTTAGAAGAAGGCCAAGCCGTCCAAACCTCCCGTCCCCTTCTTCCCGGAAGTGCACAGTGAGCTCATGCAGTCTTGGAGGGCACCTTCCGCCCTCACCACCCTTGACGGTGGAGCAGCCAGGGGGTACAAGACGATTCCCCAGGTAGAGCTTACACTGCTGCGGGCCAGGCTGCTTCTGCCTTGCATGCGAAGGCCAGCGCTACCAAGCGCAGGCGTTGGCTCAGCTGCACAAGGGTTGTTCTGACCCAGGCTTGATGCATGAGCTTTGCACTGCAACTGACTCTACAACAGGCTCTGAGTACTACCAAGTCGGCTGTGCGTGCCCTGGGAAGGACGATGGGCACATTAGTGGTCCAGAAACGACACCTCTGGTTAAACATGGCTGATATGCGTGACGTTGACAAAGTTCGCTTTCTTAACGCACCCATTTCCCAGGCTGGCCTGTTTGGCGACAACGTTGGTGATTTCACCCAGGAATTCACGGCGGTGAAAGAGCAGTCAAGTGCGATGGGTGAAGTCATCTATCGGCGGGCTCGTAAAACTGCTCCTCCCGCCAAACCATCCCCTACCCACCTGCAGCTTCAAGACTTGCTCCGCCGCCCCTGCCTGCTCCAACAGCTAAGCGGCAGCACCAAGCACCCTGCAGGCATGCAGCGCCCCCGCCCCAGGGCGCCGTTAAGTCCGTATCGGGACTGCACGCTTTCCCAACGAACTGTCATATTTTAAAATTCCTAGAACTTAACTAGGTATATTTTTTACGACTCCCCCAAAAATATAAATAAGCCTAAATGCTTCACAGGTAAGTAAGGTAAGTAAGGGCCAGGGGACACATTGGAGGGCTGCATCTCTGGTGATGATGGTGCGCTCACGCTGGAGCCTGGCTAACCTCTCACCAGCGACGTGGTAAGGTTCAATCACTGTGGCGTTTTCCATACATTTCACCATAGTGGAGGTTTCAACATAGCATTGTAGTTCCCCTCCCGCTGGGGAATGATATGGTTACTACGTAACCCTCGTTCCCTGAGGGGGGGAATGGAAATGCTATATTGCTTCGTCACAGTGATTGCGCCTTTGCTGACAGCTGTAGTTTGGCTTCTTCAGCTAGAAAAGGTGTTGTTTCAGGGCACGGCTGGCATTATTATATACAATTTGATTGTGATTGCTGCCAGCTGCGTGCACTGACACCGCCAACTCATTGGCATTTCATTGGCTCGTTTTATTACTCTTCAGATGATTGACTTTCTGACAAAATCCCCATAGTGGAAGTTTTCACATAGCATTCCCCCCCTTCGGGGAACAAGGGTTACGTAGTAACCATATTGTTCTATCACTTTAATGACAAAAGGGCACTCAAGGGAACTCATTTCATTCAAAGAAATAACTGCATCAAAATGACCAACTGCTGCTTGAGTTTATGATGTAATATTTGTAATTTGTTATATATGGTTAATTTAAGCATATAACATATTTTAGTTATTTTGAAACATTCAGTTTAACCCAAATCTCTCTCACAGCAGCACACATGCATGTACTGTAGAGCTGGAATTAACAAAGATTCTCACTGCATCAAAAACTAAACAGTTACTGTCTTTAAATAAAGAAACATGCAGAATAACATCAGTTTTTTGATTAACTTTGAATTTAACACTGGTTCTACTTTCCATCACAATGGTGACACACAAAAGCACAATACTTTTTTTTTTTAAGGATTACCAGTAATCTGCAGTTTTTTGCAGTACACTTTTGTATTTCAACTGTACATTTTTACACTGAATTTTTACATCTCACTTCTTACCCTTTAAACCCCACAGCAAAATCATTCGTTTTAATTGAACACATCCATGTGTCTGCACTACTGATTGATAATTGAAGATTAGTGATGAGTAAATGTTGTTTGCATTCTTGGCATATTTTAAATCTCCATCTTGACATTTTATACTGAAGAAAAAAAAAACAGTAACTAAAACTAGAGAAACTAAAACTATAATTTCAGTCACAACGGAGGTGAGGATCCACGTGCAGTTCTTTAATAATAAGAGTAGTCAGACAGGCAATGGTCAAAACAGGAGCAAAACAGAAGCAAACATAAAGGTAATCCAAAATACATGGTCAGAGTACAGGCAAACGGTCAGGCTAGGTGGCAAAGAATCAAAATGGTTAAACAAAGCAAGAATCAAAACACGGCAAGACAAACAAGGAAGACCACTTTATATAGTTACACAGGTCTTTATAGTTCAGTTAATGATTCATCTGTGTGTCTGTGTGTGTGTGTCATCATCAGTGATTCAGAAGAGGTGTGTGTGAACAGGTAAAAAAGGATTTGTAGTTGTTTTGGTGGCAGATTTGCAGTTCTCCAGTGGTCTGTATGGACTAGATTGCTGGTGATTGTGACACACAGATTTGTAATGACAATGACATCACCTGAAGTACAACAAATTAATAACTCACTAAAAATCTTAGCAGATGATTAAACAACTCCACAAATATCATCAGTAGCTTTGTTTACTACTAGGTCCAGTGAGAATCTGCTGACATGTTTTGCTATTTCTGCATAGAATTTTGTAAAGAATCTGTCGATTTATGGGAGTACAATAATTTTGGGAGTATCATAACTAAAAAACTTAATATTCGTTCATTCATTTTCTTTTTGGTTTAGTCCCTTTATTAATCTGTGGAATGATCCGCCAGAGGAATGATCCGCCAATTTATCCAGCATATGTTTTATGCAGCGGATGCCCTTCCAGCTGCAACCCATTACTGGGATTAAAAGTTATTTTTAAAGTTATCCATTATTAAAAGTAATTTAAAGGGGTGTTGCAGAGCATATTTTTATGGTGTGGTTGTATTTATGGGGTGCAAAACAATGTGTGCTCAAGCTACATTTCTAAAAAATCATAATATTTTTTCCACATATCTTTCTTTAATTTTATACTTCTACTCAGCTAATATAAAAATTACTATAATATTTCCTGGTTCCTCTGAAGGCCCACCCTCAAGGGGCTCTGATTGGTTAGCTAACCTAATGTGTTTTGATTCGCGGATCAGCTTCATGTCACCAGCAAATGTCATGCTTTTATTAGTATGCGCTTTGCCTATGTTGTGTAAATAATGTCTGTGTAGCTGTATCAATTTGAGCATGAATTAGACATAGAAAATGAAGAGGACATAGCTGAACCTCATGCCTGGTCTCTAAAATAAAATTTTACAAGTGTCTTTATTATGTATTCAGGTTATAAGCATGTGTAAGTAATACGAAACGTTCATATATCTATTGCAAAATCAAGTTTATCATTTCATTAGAACGCATGGAAAGAGGCCTCATAGAGACATTTCATGCGCTGGTGCAATGCTGAAGAGCTAACTTTTCTATAGTTCTCTAAAGTGATAAGGTGCAGTCTAGCACACGTTTGTGCAAATGGTGTGTGCGTGGTTCAAACAGTCAAGGAATTCAGATACAATGTTCATGGAGAATGAAATAGTCACGTCCCTTCGTGGGTGTCTGCGTATACAGATCACAGCAGCAAGCCTCGTTGAAGCACAGAAGAGCACGGAGCACTTGGGAGAGGAGCAAGGAAGTGATGACCCTCCAACGTTGATTCCAGCCGGTGAGTGAATGGATGAGGTGAGCTTATATAGTGAGTGGGTGATTGCAGGTGCAGGTGTGGGTGATTAGTATTCAGATGATTGTTCACTGTGTGTGGTGGATGGTGATTGTGAATGGTGACTGGGGCTGATGGAACGTGCAGAGGGTGTGACAGTACCCCAACACGGGTGACTCCTGGCACCCTAGATCTGCAGCAGGGGCGACCTCGGCCTCGGGGAGCTAGGCGATCTGGGTGTTGATGGTGGAATTCCTAGAGGAGAGTGGGGTCTAAGATGTCGGCGTGGGGAGTCCATGACCTCTCCTCGGGGCCAAATCCTTCCCAGTCTATGAGATATTCAATTCAATTCAATTCAATTCAAGTTTATTTATATAGCGCTTTTTACAATATAGATTGTGTCAAAGCAGCTTAACAAGTTCAAGTAAAGTCCAGGTTTTAGAGTTTAGTTCAGTTCAGTTCAGTTCAGTGTGGCTTAAGTTTCACTGCTGAAAGTTCAAACACTGAAGAGCAATTCCACCGAAGCGCAGCTCCACAAGTCCCTATCCGAGCAGGCCAGTGGCAACAGTAGCGAGGAAAAAAACTTCACCAGTTGACGAAGTGAAGGAAAAAAAACCTCGAGAGAAACCAGGCTATGTTAGGCACGGTCATTTTCTTCTGGCCAAGCTTCCTATGTGGAGCTGCAGTCTAGGCGCCGGCTGGAGAAGCTTGACATTGATATTGGAGCCGGCCGTCCCGGTTCCGGTTCCGGAGTCGGTTCCGGTTCTGTTGATGGAGGAGAGACAGGGTCAGTGTAAGGTTTAAGTAGCAACACATGGAAGGGGGAGGAGATTCTGGAGTGTGGAGGTAGGTTGAGACGGTATGTGACTGGGTTTATTTGTGAGTGAATACTGTATGGCCCTATGTAGCGGGGACTCAGCTTCTTGCAAGGCAGTCGGAGATCGAAATTTCTTGGAGGAAAGCCATACCTTGTCTCCTGGATGATATGTGGTGTTAGGTAACCTGCGGCGGTTTGCAACTTCGGTGTGCCTCCGTACTGCCCACTGGAGATGGACGTGAGCTGAGTCCCACACCCTCTCGCTTTCCTGGAACCACTACCACAGGAACTTCGGAGGACTCGCCGGTCCAGGGGAACAAAGATGGTTGATACCCTAAAACACACTGGAAAGGGGTTAGTCCGGTGGAGGTTTGTCATAGGGAGTTTTGGGCATATTCAGCCCATGGTAGATACTGGAGGAGAGGCTGATGGTGGTACCCAGAAGCTGAAAAAAGACCCACAAGACCCTGGAGATGAACTGGGGTCCCCGGTTGAAGACGATGTCTTTGGGGAGACCGTAGTTACGGAAGACTTTATGGAACAAAGCTTCTGTTGTTTCGAGAGCTGTGGGAAGAGTTTTGAATGGAATTAATTTACAAGCTTTTGAAAAGTGATCCACCACTACGAGCACGGTGGTATAACCTCGAGAGGGAGGTAAGTCTGTGGCGAAGTCTATCCCCAGATGCGTCCAGGGTCGGCGGGGAATGGGTAAGGGTTGTAGCTTGCTCTCAGGTAGTCGGTGTGGAGTTGTGGTGATGGCACAGACCGAACACCCCCAAACATACTGGGAAACATCTTTGGCCATGCCCGGCCACCAATATTTCCCTTGTAGAAGCAAGAGGGTTTGCCTGCTGCCAGAGTGTCCTGAGCCGAGGGACGTATGCGTATTATCGAGGAGAGATAGTCGATGCCTGGAGGGGATGTAAGTAAGGCCTTGGGGAAGCTCAGGAGGTGCAGGTTCCTCGAGGGCAGCGGCACGGATTTCCTCATCCACCTGCCATAATATGGGAGCTAGGAAGATTGAAGGAGGTAGAACTGGTTCGGGAGTGTAGGTGATGTGGAAGTTGATGCGTGCGAAGAACAGGGACCAGCGGGCTTGCCGAGCATTCAGGCGCTGGGCATTGTGGAGGTATTGGCGGTTTTTATGGTCTGTGATGATGGTGAAGGGGAATTGGGCTCCTTTGAGCCAGTGCTGCCACTCCTTGAGGGCCAGCTTGATTGCAAGCAGTTCACGGTCACCAATCCTGTAGTTTTGCTCTGGTTTTGTTTCCGGGAGTAGTACGCACACGGATGGAGAGCTCGGGGTTCACCAGACCATTGGGAGAGTATGGCACCTACTCCCACATCTGCCGTATTGACTTTGACAACGAAGGGCTGTGTAGGATTGGGGTGCTTGAGGATGGGTGCTGAGGTAAACTTGCTCTTGAGGAGCGTTAAGGCGCGACGAGCGTCAGTGCTCCAGGAGATGGTTCGCCGTTCGCCTTTAAGGAGGGAAGACAAAGGGGCAGAGAGGAGACTGTAGGTCTTTATGAATTGTCGGTAGAAGTTGATGAAACCCAGCAATCTTTGGAGCTCTTTGACGGTTTGGGGTTCCTTCCATTTAGGCACGGCTTCCACTTTGGTGGTCTCCATCTGGACCCCCGCAGCTGAGATCACGTACCCGAGAAAGGAGATGGTGGTGCGGTGGAATTTGTATTTCTCTGCCTTCAGATAGAGCTGGTGCTCTCGGAGGCAGTGTAGTACTTGGTACACGTGAGTATGGTGATCTTGCGTATTGCAGGAGTAAATCAGAATATCGTCAATATAGACGATGACACAGTGGTGGAGGAGGTCACAGAAAATTTCGTTCATATAGTTCTGGAAGACTGAGGGACTGTTTGCTAGTCCATAGGGCATCACCTGGTACTCATAGTGCCCAGTAGGGGTGATAAAGGCGGTCTTCCACTCGTCCCCTTCTCGGATACGGATCAAGTTGTAAGCGCTATGGAGGTCCAGCTTGCTAAAGATCTGTGCCTCACAAAGTTCCTCAAGGGCAGCTGGTACGAGTGGTAGCGGACAGGCAAACTTAACCGTGGCCTCGTTCAGCACCTATTAATCAATACACGGCCGTAGTCCTCCATCCTTTTTGGAAACGAAGAAGAAGCTCGATGTGACAGGTGACGTGGAGGGCCTGATGAACCCCTGGTGAAGGTCTTCCTTAATGTAGCTCTCCATGGCCTCATGCTCAGGATGGGAAAGCGGGTAGATCCTTCCGGGAGTGGTAGGTCGTTGGGATGAAGATGGTGAGGTGTTTGCTTGAGCTTTCTACGATGGCAGTGTGGAGAGGGAGAGATCTTCGGCTAGGCGTGGGTTTGGGTATGGAAGACTGGGGGGTGTGACTATCACATGATCCGCTCCATTCCAGGATCTCTCCTGTGCTCCAGTTGATAATAAGTTGGTGTTGTATAAGCCAGGGTCTGCCCAGAACGACATCTACATTAGAAACAGTGCGGGTTGGTACCCTAGCACACACTGAAACGGTGTTAGTCCGGTGGAGGCTTGCCGTAGGGAGTTTTGGGCGTACTCGGCCCACGGTAGATACTGGCTCCAGGTACTTTGGTGTTGGGCACAGTATGTTCGGAGATAGCGGGAGATCTCCTGGATCTTTCGTTCGGTCTGGCCATTTGTCTGAGGGTGGTATCCAGAGGAGAGGCTGATGGTGATACCCAGAAGTCGGAAAAAGACCCTGGAAACGAACTGTGGCCCGCGGTCCAACATAATGTCTTCAGGTAGACTGTGGTTGCGGAAGACATGTTGGAAGAGGGAGTTAGCGGTTTCTAAGGCAGTGGGAAGTGTCTTGAGTGGGATGAGTTTACATGCTTTGGAAAATCGATCCACGACCACCAGTATAGTGGTGAATCCTTGAGATGGAGGTAGGTCGGTGGCAAAGTCAATGGCTAGGTGTGTCCAGGGTTGGCGAGGAATGGGCAGAGGACGTAACTTGCCATCAAGGAGACGGTGTGGGGTGGTAGTGATGGCGCAGACCGAACACCCCTGAACATACTGGGAGACATCTCGGGCCATGCCCGGCCACCAATATTTTCCCTGTAGGAGTGAGAGGGTTCGCCTGCTGCCCGGGTGTCCTGAGCCGAGGGATGTGTGCGCACTACTGAGGAGCGGGAGTCACTGACTGGCGGGTACGTAAGTTAGGCCTTGGGGAAGTTCTGGCAGTGCTGGTTCCTCGAGGGTAGCGGCACGGATCTCTTCGTCAACCTTCCATAGAATGGGTGCTAGGAAGATGGAGGGAGGTAGGATGGGCTCGGGAGTGTCGTGGATGGGGTCAGGTGAGTATATGCCTGATAAGGCGTCGGCCTTGCAGTTTTTGTGTCCAGGTTGGTAGGTGATGGTGAAGTTGAAACGTGCGAAGAAGAGGGACCATCGTGCTTGTCGTGCGTTGAGGCATTGAGCGGAGTGAAGATATTGCAGGTTTTTGTGATCAGTGATGACGGTGAAGGGGAATTGAGCTCCTTCGAGCCAGTGCCGCCACTCCTCAAGGGCCAGTTTGATGGCGAGTAGTTCGCGGTCCCCAATCCCGTAATTTTGCTCCGCGGGACTTAGTTTCCTAGAATAGTACGCACACGGATGGAGAGCTTTGGGTTCACCTGACCACTGGGAGAGTACAGCACCTACTCCCACATCTGCCGCATCGACTTCCACTACGAAGGGCCGTGTAGGATCGGGGTGCTTGAGGATGGGTGCCGAGGTGAATTTGCCCTTGAGGAGTGCGAAGGCGTGACGGGCTTCAGCCCCCCAGGAGATGGTACGTTTACCTCCTTTAAGGAGGGATGATAATGGTGCGGAGAGGAGGCTGTAATTTTTTATGAACCTCCGGTAGAAGTTAGCAAAGCCAAGGAACCTTTGGAGCTCCTTAACTGTCTGGGGCTCCTTCCAGATAGTCACTGCCTCTACCTTCGCCGGTTCCATTCGGACCCCCGCAGCGCATATCACATACCCGAGGAAGGAGATGGTGGAGCGGTGGAACTCGCACTTCTCGGCTTTTAGGTACAGGTGGTGTTCCTTGAGGCGGTGGAGTACCTGGCATATGTGAGTATGATGGTCTTCCAGGCTGCGAGAATATATAAGTATGTCGTCGATATAGACTATGACTGATTGGTGAAGGAGGTCTCTGAAGATGTTGTTCATGAAGCTCTGGAAGACGGAAGGACTGTTCGCCAGTCCATAGGGCATGACCAGGTACTCGTAGTGGCCAGTGGGGGTTACGAAGGCGGTCTTCCACTCATCTCCCTCTCGGATACGGATGAGGTTGTAGGCACTGCGGAGGTCCAATTTGCTGAAGACCAGTGCCTCCTGGAGCTCCTTAAGAGCTGCTGGCACGAGTGGAAGTGGGTAGGCAAACTTGACAGTGGCCTCGTTTAGCACCCGGTAATCTATACACGGTCTGAGTCCTCCATCCTTCTTGCAGACGAAGAAGAAGCTCGATTCGGCAGGTGACGTGGAGGGCCGGATGAACCCCTGGAGCAGGGCTTCTTCAATGTAGCTCTCCATAGCCTTGTGCTCAGGACGGGATAGTGGGTAGATGCGTCCGTGTGGAAGCTTGGCATTGGGCAGCAGGTCGATGCTACAATCGCAGGCCCTGTGAGGGGGTAGACATGTGGCTTGCTCTTTATTGAAGACGTCGAGGAAGGAGTGGTAGGTAGAGGGGATGGTGTTGGTGAGATTAGCTGTCGGGCTCCCCACGACGGCGGCCTGAAGGGGGAGTGAAGTGTGACTAGAGGTGATTTTTTGTGTGGTCAGTTGGTGGGCGTGTTCGGCACAGGACTCACTCCAATTCTGGATTTCCCCGGTGCTCCAGTCTATAGTGGGTTGGTGTTGCACCAGCCATGGTCTGCCCAGTACCACATCTATTTTGGATCTAGGTAGAACCAACAAGGTGATCTTCTCAGTGTGATGAGGAGGAGTGAGGAGCGTGACTTGGCAGGTTCGCCTGGTGATCTTACCAT
Organism: Danio choprae; assembly: GCA_903798125.1. Classification (NCBI taxonomy): domain Eukaryota; kingdom Metazoa; phylum Chordata; class Actinopteri; order Cypriniformes; family Danionidae; genus Danio; species Danio choprae. The sequence goes on from CAIGQW010018594.1 coordinate 946,877, forward strand.
CGCCCAATGGTGAGTCCTGAATGGTGTAGATTTGATACCGGGTTTCGTTGAGTACGGTGGGTATACGATGTTTGGCAACAAAGTGTGAGGATATTAAATTTTCTGCCGCTCCGGAGTCCAACAGGACATGAATGGGGAAGTTAATAGAGTTAATGGTTAGAGAGGCGGTGATATGAGGTATGTGGGACACTGAAGGGGTGATGGAGAAGGCACTCACCATTGGACGAGGAGGGCGAACTGGGCAGCCGGAGATGAGGTGGGTGGCTTCTCCACAGTATAGGCAGAGCCTATTGTGTACCCGGCGTTGACGTTCCCTGGCAGAGAGATGGTACATGTCCGTTTCCATGGGCTCGTCAACGGCAGGAGGTGGTGATGGACGACAGTGTGAAGAAGGGTTGAGGTTAGGCGTGGTGGAGGAACAGGCGGAGAGATGTTAGGATACATTGACCGCTTTCTTAATAAAGACTTCCAGATCCACACTATCGTCATATATCACCATGTGCTGGCGAATGCTGGGCTTAAGTCCCTTTCGATAAGCGGCCAGGAGCGCCACCTGGTTCCACCCGCTGCTGGCCGCAAGGGTCCGGAAGTGTAGAGTGTACTCGTGAATGGGACGGTTTTGTTGGCTGAGGGTGATGAGTTCGTCGTGCACTGTGAGTGGGGTGAGCGCAACACCGAACACTTCCTTGAAGTGTTGGGTGAAGGCGTGAAAGAAGTGCAGGATTGGATTGCCAGTGTTCCAGAGGGCATCCGCCCATTGGAGGGCTCTGTCAGTGAGGAGTGAGATTATGAATGCGACTTTGGTGACGTCAGTGGGGAATTGTGAGGAGTTAGCTTCAATATATAATGAGCATTAGAGAACAAAGCCTGTGCAGGCGCGGGGTTCACCAGCATAACTCGCAGGGCGAGAGAGAGGGGTATTGGCAATCGATAGAGGGTTAACCTGGGCACCCAATGGTGTGGAGGGAAGAGCCTGCTGGTGTGAGTTCGTCATTTCGCTGACTGAATTCGCGGCGCTCCCGGAAGTGGTAGCGTTAGCTTCCATGCGAGATTCAGTAGCGTTTTGCGGGGCTGGAATCCTGTCACGGTCACACAAGGAAGAGAGGACAGGCTGTTAGAGTTCGTGACGTTTATTCACACTGTGGATCAACGCACTCAGTGCGGAAGGTGAAACACAGTGAATCAATGCACGTAGTGTGGAAGGTGAAGACAACACACAGTTCGTGGATATGGTAAAAGTCACTTCCCTTGATAAGGCGAGCAGACTGATGACAGGAGTTGGGTTCGAGGATTCCTTGGAGGATAAACGAAGGTATACGATGAGGAGGATGAACGAAGAGTAGAGGTGACCATCTAACGTTGATTCCAGCCGGTGAGTGAGTGAGTGAGGTGAGCTTATGTAGTGAGTAGGGGATGGCTGGAGCAGGTGAGTGTGATTACGTGCGCAGGTGTACGTGCTCAGTAATCAGGTAATAGTGTGCGATGTGTAGTGGATGGTGACTGTGAATGGTGACTGAGGCTGATGGAACGTGCAGAGGGTGTGACAATATATATATATATATATATATATATATATATATATATATATTCATTCATTCATTCATTTTCTTTTCGGCTTAGTCCCTTTATTAATCTGGGGTCGCCACAGCGGAATGAAACGCCAACTTATCCAGCATATGTTTTACGCAGCGGATGCCCTTCCAGCTGCAACCCATCTCTGGGAATATATATATATATATATATATTTATATGAAGCCTCACAGTGGCGTAGTAGGTAGCATAATCGCCTCACAGCAAGAAGGTTGGTGGTTCGAGCCTCAGCTGGGTCAGTTGGCATTTCTGTGTGGAGTTTGCATGTTCTCCCTGTGTTGGCGTGGGTTTCCTCCGGGTGCTCCGGTTTCCCCCACAAGTCCAAAGACATGCGCTATAGGTATATTGGGTAAGCTAAATTGTCCTTAGTGTATGTGTGTGAATGAGTGTGTATGGATGTTTCCCAGTGATGGGTTGCAGCTGGAAGGGCATCCGCTGTGTAAAACATATGCTGGATAAGTTGGCGGTTCATTCCGCAATTCCATCAATTCTCAATTCCATCAATTCATACAATATTGTTAACAACACTGGTAGAAATGCAAATCAAACCAGGACAAACAGCATCTTTTCAATAATAGTATAATAATTATATTATTATTATGTAATAATTATATTATTAAAAGTGTTATTTATAATTGTTGTAATGGTAAGGCTGAATTTCCAATAGCCATAACTCCAGTCTTCAGTTATACATGCTTTTCCCCTTCAGAGGGAACTTGAACATGTGTCAGAGACACTTTGGGAGACACTAGATGACCAATCAGTGTGAAGAGTTGGAAAATGAGCCAATGAATGCCTATGAGTTGGCAGAGCAGGTGCTAGTGATTAATCATTAGTAGAGTATATTACCAGCACATGAGAGAGAGTGCTTCAGACTTTCGCTTCAGAGCCTCACAGAGCGCAACACACACAGGTATGGAGGGTTTTTTTCACCCAATTCTCATGTGCTTCCGTCCTTACCTCACCGCAGGGCGGCCATCAAGGGAGGCTATGAGGCTATTCCTCAGGTGGTGGGCACCACATGGAGGGGTATGCTGAGACCCACATCTAAGACGTGGGTTATCTGTGTTTCTCATGATCAGAGCCCACACAGCTGCAGGCCATGCTGCTTCTGCCCTGCACCACAGCATCAGCGGAAGCGATGGCCATGCTGCACAAGGGCTTTCTTTCCCAGGCTGATGCATGAGCTCCGCACGGTGGCCATCACATCTGCTGTGCCATCACAGCCAATCCCACTGGCTAGTTATCGTGCCGAGACCCCCGTAGGAAGTTGACTGCGTGTATTTGAGCTTGTATTTCACGCCCCTATCCTGGCGAAGGATACAATCAAGCCAGTTTCTCCAGCGCAGATGGAGAGTAGGTTTTACAGCCCATACTTCATCGCACTCTCCATTATCTGCACAGGATGCCATTTAAAATGCTCATGCAGAAATGCATCCCCGAGTGTGTCCAACCATGGGATTGGTTGCAGCTATAGATCTGAAGGACGCTCACTCCCATATCTCATTCTGTCTCTCCTCATACCACTTTTTCTGTGTGCGTTCGGGGGCCGGAATGGAAGTAAAGGGTCCTCCCTTTTGGGCTCTCCGTGTTTTCGTGTGCAGAGGATGCCCTGTGCCTCTTCGGCTCGTGGGCATCTGCATTTTGACTATTTATTGATTGGCTTATTTTGGTGGTCTTTGAATTAGTCGATTATGCACATGGACCTGGTGCTCTGGCACCTTGACCTGTTGGGGTTTCTTAGGCAGAGCTTCTCTTATCTCGGGATGGAGCTGGACTCAGTCTCCATTACGGTGTGCCTTACCAAGAGCACACAGGACTAGTGCTGCCCTGTCTGATACAATCTGGCTGGTCACAGTGGCCTCAGTGAAGTTTTTCAGAGATTTCTGGGGCATATGACATTTGTAGTTACTATCACGCCGCTCAGATTGTTCATATGAGACCACTTCAATGCTTGCATTGGCATATCAATTGCCTGGAGCTGTTGGTACCAATTCCTACCGGTGCAGGAATGGAAACATGTGTTGATTAGGATGTTCAGCACAGCTGCGGTATTCTATATCAACTGTTTGGGTGATATGTGCTCCCACTGCATGTCTCAGGTCGGTTGCTATTAAAGAAGATTTTTATTCTCTAAAAGTGTTCTCCAAACATGCAAGCATGTGAATTAAACATACTGTGGTATGTGTGTGCGTAAAATGAGCCCACAGATGTGCCGGAGCCTGCTATGAGAAGCTATTGTATGCTGTAAAATATGTGACTGAATATGTAAAGAACTGATAATATATGTGAAATACACATATGAAGCTATATATGTGAAAGGCATTCAGGAGAGTGAGTAACATATTATCAAGTTAATATACCATCATGACAATGTATGTAAACCCATATACCCATATGAATTTAGCAAAGGCAACACTGAAAACACTGGACTGTAAACCTAAACCTGAGCCAGAGGGGAAGAGAGCCAAGAATATACCCGAGATAGAAGGGCAGAGAGCCAAGAATATAACAGATAAATGTCACAGGACCATATATGTGTGAAATGTATGCAGAGCAAAAACACAAAGGTGGGGCAGAAATCTGTATAAAAGGATCATGGACACAAAACACTTCAGATGGTCTAGGGGAGACTTCAGGTTGTTCTTTCAGACATCTTTCAATAAATTCAATTTTTCTGATATTCAATATCTCCAGTCTGATCGTCGTTAATTAATGAAAATGCCAGTAACTACGACAATATCTGCTCCTCTGAAGTCACGTGGCTCAAATTGCTGCCCACTGTTTATATATTGGGCGAGCTCAACCATGCCAGGCTACAAACTCTCAAGGCAGCTTATGCTCCCAGGTCAATTGAGACTCCACCCCAGCACGGTCCAGCTGAAATGGGCGCGCTTCAGAGAAGCCCAGGTCATCCTGCTGTTTCACACGAGTCTGCCTATTTCCATACCTCATTAGCCAGTTCCTCAGAGGTGCATGGCACAAGATGGTTATATCCATCCTGCCCCCGCGCATGCGTTCTTGAGATCTCTCTGTAGCCCCAGTGGTCTGCAGTGGGGTCTGTTTGAGCCACTCAATACAATATCTCTAAGATTTCTTTCCATGAAGACAGCTCTGCTGGTCATGTTGGTATTGATCAAGAGAATCGGGAATCCAGAGGCATTGTTGGTCAGCGAATCATCCTGGGAATTTGGGCCGGCCTACTCTGAAGTTATCCTGAGACTCCGGCCCAGCTAAGTGCCCAAGGTTCCTACCAGACCCTTTAAACAGGTAGCAAACCTGCAAGTGCTGCCTGCGAAGGAGGCCTTTTCACTGTTGTATCCTGTTCGGTCATTGCACTTTGATGTGACTGTACTTAGAGCAAACCCTCTAAGCATCTCTTTTTCTGTTATGATCAGCAGATGGGAAGTTTCACATCAAAGGAAAGTTTGGCCCACTGGATAGTTCATACCATCGCCTTCGCTTATCAGTGCCAGGGTGAACCGTGTCCTTGGGAGTGAGAGCACACTTAACAAAGAGCCTTGCTTTCCTACTGGCAATACGTGCATCTATTCTGCTCTGCTAAGTGAGTTCCTTATCTGGTGAACCCTAGAGAGTTTTTCTGAGGCCCCCAGTTCCTGACTCAGCAGAGAAGTTGGTATGCCAATGTTGGTATGCCTGTTTGGTCTACCTGCATGCTGGGTATCGATGTCAGGTATGCGTGATCCCCGCTGGCGATCCCAGATGCGTCATTCAGCCATTGAGTGCCCCCTCCACCCATCACCCGTCTTCCCTACTTGCTAACCAGCTTATCATATGTAGTGCTCCACTGGTTAGGGCTAGCCCATATGCTTATATTGTCACCAGGTCTCCCCATTTGAGTAGCAGGTGGCCTCCTCAGCATCCTTCTCCTTTGGGACTGGCACATATCCCCAATGTACTGTCGTATTTCTAAAATTCCTAGTCTACACTAGCTAGATAAAAATGAGATAACTACAACCCCCGAAATTCAAAATTATTCTCATATTGCGTAATTAAAGGGCCTGGGGACATTGGAAGTTTGCACCCTTGGTGAAGCATTTGCGCTCACGCTATGCTTGGCAAACTTCACATCAGGGGTCTTCACAATCTCCCAAAGTGTCTCTGACACACGTTGAAGTTCCATCCAAAGGGGAACATTCTGGTTACGAATGTAACTTAAATTCCCCCGAAGAAGGGAACAGAGACGTGTCACCTTTGCCACAGCAGCTGTGTCTCCAGCTGATAGCTGAGTGTTTGGCTCTTAAGCGGCTAAAATCTGAAGCACTCTCTCTCAGGTTATATACTCAACTAATCTTTAATCACCAGCACCTGCGGAGCTGTGCTCTGCCACCTCATAGGCATTCATTGGCCCATTTTCTTACTCTTCAGAGTGATTGGTCATCTAGCGTCTCTCAAAGTGTCTCTGACACACAACTCCGTTCCCGTCTTCGAAGACGTGGGTTATGTTTGTAATCAGGATGTTTTTTATCCCTGTTTGATATGTTCTTAGTGAACCCTAGAGGTGATTTATTTTATTCAAGTAAGCATCCTTTTTGATACATAGCACTTAAGAGAGCATGTGGAGGACATCTATCTCCACCTAATCTTCATTTCACTAATGTCTAGTTATTATTTATTTCTGTTCGCTGTTATTTTTTTATGTAGGTACATTCTGGAAAACTTAAACAGTAAATGATGCATGTTCTCCTTGTAATGGCAAATAAAAAAAATTCATCCCATTCTGCAAGGCATATTGATATATGCATATTGTATTGTCTTAAAGGGGACATTTAAGATGTTTGTTATGTTTAAATATGTAGAAATTCTGAAGTACAAACTTTGAAGTAAAAATGTGCTACCTCCACTTCATCATCTTCTCAAACATCTAGTGCCACAACAGAATGGCTGGACAGCAAAAAGATTAAAGGTAAACAAAGTTTATTATAATTCAGAAGTCTAAACCAGGCAGTCTGCTTTAATGTGAATGGAACAGAAGAGGTGTACACAGAGCTGGACAAAATGCAACTGCTTGGCTTGAATAGAGAGGGAGGGCTGGTAACTGGAGTTATAGCCCACAGCTGAAAAACCAGGGGTACGTTTCTGAAAACCATTATTAGTCAACTAAGGTCACAAGTTCCATCATTACAAACATAGTTTGTTGATTTGGCGTTTCCAAAATCCATCGTTCCAACAAACATTCTCAAATTGCATCACAAACTTGTCCGCTTGCAACTACACCTTTAGAGCTACAGCTAGAGGCATAGTTTCTGGTTGTGTTCTATTCCCAGCTATCCCCCATGCCCTATTTGTTTCGAACTTTCCAACATTAAAGTCATCAATCCTATGTGTAATTTGCTTTCAAAGTATTTTTACAGTCTAGTTTTAGTGATTTTAATCTTTATGACAATCGAGTTCCCTTCGTAGTGCACTTGAACACATTTATACCATTTTAAATGCAGCCGTGGCTCATGACGAAAGCTATAGGTGACCTATTATTTAAAAGCAGAATTTATGTTATATCTCCAAACCTTATAGCATATAAACCTATCCAAAATATATAGCATATGTTAATGATATTAATTTATAGTAGGCTATTTATTAAGAAATGTATCTGTAGCCTACTGTATATGACATGGGCCTATTGGTTAGAACATTTCTGCAGAGATCTGAATGTGTCAAAGTTGTAAAAATAGACTTAAAAAAAAAAAATAATAAATAAATAAATAAATAAATAAATAAATAAATAATATCCTACGTAATAATAATAATAATAATATAATAACAAAATGGCAGCACGGTGGCGCAGTGGGTAGCACAATCACAGCAAAAAGGGCGCTGGTTCGAGCCTTGGCTGGGTCAGTTGGCATTTCTGTGTGGAGTTTGCATGTTTTCCCCGTGTTGGCGTGGGTTTCCTCCGGGTGCTCCAATTTCCCCCACAAGTCCAAAGAAGTACAAAGTACAAAGTATAGGTGAATTGGGTAAGCTAAACTGTCCGTAGTGTATGAGTATGTATGAATTTCCCAGGGATGGGTTGCGGCTGGAAGGGCATCCGCTGCGTAAAACATATGCTGGATAAGTTGGCGGTTCATTCC
>CAIGQW010018594.1:961970-976860 GCA_903798125.1 Danio choprae
GTCGAAGTCGATGCGGCAGACGTAGGAGTGGGGGCCGTACTCTCCCAGTGGTCTGACAAACCCAAAGCTCTCCATCCGTGTGCGTACTGTTCACGTAAACTCACTTCTGCCGAACAGAACTACGGCATAGGGGATCGTGAGTTGCTGCCCATCAAATTGGCCCTCGAGGAATGGCGGCACTGGCTGGAAGGGGCACAATTTCCATTCACCGTGATTACGGACCACAAAAACCTTCAGTATCTTCGCAATGCCCAACGACTGAACGCCCGACAAGCTCGATGGTCACTGTTCTTCGCCAGATTCAACTTCTCCATCACTTACCAACCAGGGAGCAAGAACTGTAAAGCGGACGCCCTTTCCCGTCTTTACTCTCCAGATCCTGTTCCAGACACTCCCGAACCCATTCTCCCACCCTCCATCTCCATTGCGCCCATACTATGGAAAATCGACGAGGAAATTCGTGCCGCCACTCTCGAGGAGCCATCCCCTCCGGGTCTTCCTCAAGGGTTAACCTATGTTCCATCCAGTCACCGTTTAACCCTCCTCGAAAGTACGCACACCTCCCTCGGTTCAGGACATCCGGGCAGCAGGCGAACCCTCTCGCTCCTACGTGGGAAATACTGGTGGCCAGGTATGGCCAAGGACGTTGCCCAGTATGTCCGGGGGTGTTCGGTCTGCGCCGTAACCACCACTCCACACCGTCTTCCTGAGGGCAAACTTCAGCCATTGCCCATTCCCCGCCGGCCCTGGACCCACATTGGCATAGATTTTGCCACCGATCTACCTCCATCTCGAGGTCACACCACCATATTGGTGGCCGTTGACAGATTCTCCAAACAGTGCAAACTGATCCCACTCAAAGCCTTACCTACTGCCTTAGAAACCGCGGAAGCACTTTTCCACCATGTCTTCCGCAACTATGGTCTCCCCGAGAATATCGTCTCCGACCGGGGACCGCAATTTATTTCCAGGGTCTGGCGGGCCTTCTTCCAGTTACTTGGGACATCGATCAGTCTTTCATCCGGCTACCACCCACAGACTAACGGGCAGACCGAACGAAAGATTCAGGAAATCTCATGCTACCTCCGGACCTACTGCGCTCATCACCAGAACACCTGGAGCCAGTACTTACCGTGGGCAGAATATGCCCAGAATTCCCTTCGCCAAGCTTCTACAGGACTAACCCCCTTTCAGTGTGTTCTAGGGTACCAACCTTCCTTGTTTCCCTGGACCGGCGAAGCCTCTGAAGTGCCCGCGGTAAACCACTGGTTCCAGGAGAGCGAGAGGGTATGTGACTCAGCTCACGTCCACCTTCAACGGGCAGTACGGAGACACACCGCCGCCGCCAACCGACGCAGATTACCCAACCCAGTATACCATCCGGGGGACAAAGTGTGGTTGTCGACCCAGAACATCAGTCTCCGACTGCCCTGTAAAAAGCTGAGTCCCCGCTACATAGGGCCATACACCATACACTCCCAGATAAACCCTGTCACCTACCGCCTCAACCTGCCACCTCACTCCCGTATTCCTTCTGCCTTCCATGTTTCACTCCTTAAACCCTTCACTGACCCTGTCTCTCCTCCTTCCACAGACCCAGAGCTGCCTCCCCTCCAGCACAACCTGAAGTCATGGGTGAAAACATCTACCAGGTCAAAGAAATCCTCAACTCCCGGCGGCGGAGGTTTTCTCCCGGCGACTAATACTTAGTCGACTGGGAGGGATTCGGCCCCGAGGAGCGGTCATGGACACCCCGGGAGGACATTCTCGATCCCTCTCTCCTCGAAGTATTCCACCAGCAACATCCCAACCGTCCAGCTCCTCGAGGCCGCGGTCGTCCACGCCGCCGGTCCAGGGTGCCAGGAGTCACCCGTGGAGGGGGGGGTACTGTCACACCCCCTGCACGTTCTATCAGCCCGGATCACCATTCACACTCTCTAGCCACTACACAACGCACTCAGTCACCCGATTACTGATTACACACACCTGTGCACTCATCACACTCACCTGCTCCAGTCATCACCACCACACTATATATTCTCACCCACTCCAGTTCCTCATTGTCTGGTATCGTCTTCACATGATCGCTACTCTCTCCGTCTACTCTTCCCGATCATCCGCCCAGGCTTTCTACTACTCCGTGTACCCAGAGACTAACCCCTGTCATCGGCTTGTTCTGCAAAAGGGAAGTGACTCTCAGTAACCTGTCTGTCTCTACTTTTAACTGCTTACTCGCACCTCGGTGCAAGACTCCTGTGTTTTAATAAACACTGTGTGAACGATACTTCTGTCTCTGCCTTCTGTGATCCGTGACAGTAGTGTTTAAAAGGGGTGTGTGGGGAAGGGAAAATCAAACATGTAAATGAAATGTCCTTAATGTGATTGATCTGTTTTCCTTTGTTTGATGAGGAAAGACCTGTTTCCTCATCAAACAAGGTTAGATCTGAGATGGTGGGGCGGATGCCTGGGTTAAAATTAGAAGTTATGGTGATTTCGGAGCATGAAAGTGTGAACATGGCATTGGGGGTGGGGTCTGTATGGATGGATAAGTAACCTTTACAGAGGGTGGAAATGCATTTAGAGAGGACATTGTGAATGATAGGTAGCCTGGAGTCTGGAGGGCTTTTTGGATGCCTTTTATGAGAAGGCAAGTATTGAGTGTTGGAAAAAGAATCAGATGGGGATCCAAGTATTAATTTGTGGAAAACATTAATCCCCCTTAATAGTTTTAAATAGAGCTAGCTTGAATTCTTTCATTGGAGTGGAGGTGGGTGGTAAGTGATGTAATGGTGAGCAGGAAAAAAAAAAAAGAAAATGGTGTGTTGTAAAGAGTGTGGAAATGTTTGAATGCATTCCATGCTCTCTCTCTCTCTCTTATTCTCTCTTTCACTCTCTCTCTCCCTCTTCGTGCTTGTCATTTTTGTTAGGTCCACCTTCGTGACAGCTGATTGGTTAGGAGACCAGTCCATCATCACAAAAGGATGCCAGGAAGAGCGGAGGATAGCACAATTTTCTTTGTACATTTTTATTTCATTTGATTTGTTTGTTAATTTTTGGCCCAGCTTTTTCCAGTCATACTGAGCTATACCTCTCATCAAGTTCACTCTTTTCTCAGAGTAAGGTGGATAGGAAAGATGTTGTACGACTTCCATCTTGCAAACACATAGGAAATTTATTGTTAATATGGTGTGTGCGTGGTTCAAACAGTCACAGATAATCGTTCACAGTAGTCATAGAGAAACAAGTGGTCATCAAACAGGTGAGCGAAGTGCCTGGGTGAAGCTTTACACATGCTTGTTCAAGCGGTGTGTGCGTGGTTCAATCAGTCACAGATAATCGTTCACAGTAGTCATAGAGAAACAAGTAGTCACTTCCCTTCGTTGGTGTCTGTATCCACAGACAACCAAAGCAAGCCTTTATGGAGGACAGGAGAGAACGGAGCACTAGGGAGAAGATCCAGGATATTCTGGAGTGTTGGAGGTAGGTTGAGACGATAAGTGACTGGGTTTATCTGTGAGTGAATTGTGTATGGCCCTATGTAGCAGGGACTCAGCTTCTTGCAGGGCAATCAGAGGTGAATATTTTTTGTGGACAGCCATAGCTTGTCTCCTGGATGGTATGTGGGGTTAGGTAACCTACGGCGGTTCGCAGCTTCGGTGTGCCTCCGTACTGCCTACTGGAAATGGACGTGAGCTGAGTCCCACACCCTTTTGCTTTCCTGGAACCAGTGATCTACCGCAGGAACTTCGGAGGACTCGCCTGTCCAGGGATATACAGATGATTGGTAGCCTAAAACACATTGGAAAGGGATTAGTACGGTGGAGGCTTGTTGAAGGGAGTTTTGGGCATATTCGGCCTACGGTAGATACTGGCTCCAGGTGTTCTGGTGTTGAGTGCAGTATGTCCAGAGGTACCGGGAGATCTCTTGGATCTTACGTTTGGTCTGGCCGTTAGTTTGAGGGTGGTATCCGGAGGAGAGGCTGATGGTGGTACCCAGGAGTTAAAAGAAGGCCTGCCAGACCCTGGAGATGAACTGGGGTCCTCAGTCAGAGACGATGTCTTCAGGGAGTCTGTAATTGCGAAATTCGTTGTGGAATAAAGCCTCTGCTGTTTCGAGAGCTGTGGTATGATATTTGAGTGGAATTAGTTTGCAAGCTTTTAAAAAGCGATCCACCACCATAAGCATGGTGGAATAACCTCTAGGTGGAGGTAAGTCTGTGGCGAAGTCTATACCAAGGTGTGTCCAGGGTCGGCGGGGAATTGGTAAGGGTTGTAGCTTGCCCTCAGGTAGTCGGTGTGGAGTAGTGGTGATGGCACAGACCAGCACCCTTGGACATACTGGGAAACATCTTTGGCCATGCCTGGCCACCAATATTTCCCTTGAAGAAGCGAGAGGGTTTGTGTGCGTACTATCGATGAGAGAGAGCCAGTGCCTGGTGGGCACATAAGTGAGGTCTTGGGGAAGTTCAGGAGGTGCGGATTCCTTGAATGTTGCGGCGCGGATTTCATTGTCTATTTGCCATAGTATAGGCGCTAGGAAGATTGAAGGAGGTAGGACGGGTTCGGGAGTATCTTGGACGGGATCAGGTGAGTACATACGGCAAAGGGCATCGGCTTTGCAGTTCTTATGGCCCGGCTGGTAGGTGATGTGAAAGTTGAAGCGTGCGAAGAACAGTAACCAGCGGGCCTGCCGGGCATTAAGGCAATGGGCATTGTGGAGGTACTGGAGGTTTTTATGGTCGGTGATGACGGTGAAGGGGAACTGGGTCCCTTTGAGCCAGTGCCGCCACTCCTCGAGGGCAAGTTTTATAACAAGCAGTTCACGGTCACCAATCCCATAGTTCTGCTCTGCGGGACTTAATTTCCTCGAGTAATACGCACACGGAATGGAGAGCTCGGGGTTCACCCGACCATTGGGAGAGTATAGCACCTACTCCCACATCTGCCACATCGACTTCAACGACAAAGGGCCATGTAGGATCAGGATGCTTGAGGATGGGTGCTAAGGTGAACTTGCTTTTTAGGAGGGTAAAGAAATTTCATTCATGAAATTTTGGAAGATTGAGGGACTGTTTGCTAGTCCGTAGGGCATCACCTGGTACTCATGGACAGAGAGGGGGGTGAGTGCTACACCGAACACCTCTTTAAAATGATGGATGAAGGCTTGATAAGATAATAGTGCTGGGCTGTGGGCATTCCAGAATACGTCAGACCATTGAAGTGATCTGCCGATCAGGAGTGAAATGACAAAGGCAGCTTTGGTGAATTCATTCAGGAATTGCAGTGCGTTGGCTTCTATCTAGAGGGAAGGGCTTGCCGGAGAACGTTCACCATCCCGGCGAGCGTGTCCGTAGAAATCCCAGAAATGGTAGCATTAGCTTCCATCGGGTAACCGGAAGTGTTTGCAGGGCTGGAATCCTGTCACGGTCACACAAGGAAGACAACGTAGAGACGGAATTACTTCACACGTGTTTTAATGCAGATAATGCAAAGCAAAGAATCAAACAGGTGAGCAATGTGCTTGGGTGAAGCTTTACACACGCTTGTTCAAGCGATGTGTGCGTGGTTCAAACAGTCACAGATAATCGTTCACAGTAGTCATAGAGAAACAAGTGGTCATCAAACAGGTGAGCAAAGTGCCTGAGTGAAGCTTTTGACACGCTTGTTCAAGCGGTGTGTGTGGTTCAAACAGTCACAGATAATCATTGACAGTAGTCATAGAGAAACAAGTAGTCACTTCCCTTCGTTGGTATCTGTATCCACAGACAACCGAAGCAAGCCTTTATGGAGCACAGGAGAGAACGGAGCACTAGGGAGAAGATCCAGGAAGAGAGTGGTGGATGGTGATTATGAATGGTGACTGGGGCTGAGGGAACGTGCAGAGGGTGTGACAAAAGCACAAGGCATTGAAGACTTTTCTTTTATTTGCATATGTTTCTAGCGAGGTAAGGGGTTATTCAAGAGTTAGAATTGTTTTGTTATATTTCTTTCTTTTGTTTGGCTTCACTATCATCCCCTTACTCCTGAGTTAAACTATTTCTTTTTGTTTGATACTTTCTGTTTGAACTTGCTACTTTATTACATTCTTTTTATTATTGTATATATATTTTTTGTATATATATTTGGGCATTTCTATGGTTTTCACTTTTGTACATAAAATTACTTTTGTTTACCATCACGTGGTAAAATTGCCACACCTTTAAATGTTATTCCTTTTACCCTAGACTAACATCAAAAAGGTTGTAAAGGGGGCAATAGCTTGTAGTATGAGGGAGGTGGAGGTTTTGTGTGGGTTGTGCATGGTGGTTTATGGGAATATCATCTCTGAAAAGGGAGGGATGGGGTTCCGTTTCTGGAGCCAGCTGCCAGAATTTGTAAAAAGAAAGCGAGAAAGAGAGGCAGCAATTTTTTTTTTTTTTACTTTTTTTATAATACACTGGGGAGATTAGTTATTGTCCAAAGGAATGTCCATTTGATGAACAGTGGATGTTGTGTTGAGGGTGTTCCTGGATTCTTGCTGACGGAGTCTGGAGGAGATTTGGCTGGGAACGTGGCTTTTTTGCTGTTTTCTTTGACAGTCTGTGTTGTTGTAGTTCTGGCAGAGAGATGGTGGGCTGAGGATATGGGGCTTGGTGTAAGCTGGTGGTCCTGGAAGTTGAACTTTGCTTAAATGCATCTACAAAAATCGACGGATTAAACATTACCCATTCATCAGAAAGGTCCTCCATCGATTCATCACTCTCACCCAAGTACATTTTTTTCTTTAAGCGGGAAGATTGTTATGCTCATTTTCTTTGCTATTTTGACCTCTTTATGCAGAAACGCATGAGTCACTATGGCATATTACAATCACTCTTCTATGCTTAATATGTTGAATTTTTCCATCAGCTGTGTAATAATCTTTTCATATTTACTAACAGTTTATTGGCTATCAGATTTTTTTCCCAAATCATTTGCAAAATCATTTGGAACTTGGTCAATCCATTATCCATTTAAGAGAGGGTGGGACCATCTCTCATTCTGAGAGCTTCTATTGGTTACTATTGGTTCAAATGAGGTGTCAATCTAGAGTGCAAAGATTGGCAGCCATTTTGATGTCCAAAATATCAGTAATGTTTACATATGAGAAGACGCTACGCAACCAAATACATTATAGATTTGATTGCTCTGGCGACTAGTTTGAAATGATAGCAATGTATTCCATGGATGTTTTGTGAACGTATACATGTGTTGTGGACTGAATATTTTACTGAGTTGAATGGCCTGGACTCTTTGCAGTGAAATTACTTTATGTTGTTGGAATGTTATGGATCATGAATCATTATAGTCACAAGAGTCTCAGCTTTCAAAAGATATATGACGTTTGGTCTTTTGTTGGAGAGTTGTTTCATTTAAAAGTTCCATTTAAGCATGCTATGTACCATGGGTGGTACATAGTGGTACATTGTGGTTTGAAGTGGATGAAGAAGGCATTGTGGTTGAATAGGGGGGTCTCAGGCTCGATTTGTAGTCCAGGCTGGGCTGGATGCTGCTGAGCCGCAACTGGAGTCTCGGGGAGAACGAGCTCTTGATGAGGTTGTTGGTTTGTTGTTTTTTTTACATATCTATAGGTTTAATGCTTTAATGCTGTAAAAAGCTCCTAAAGCTGGAGCATTTTGTGAGCGGTCTTCAAAAATGAAGATAAGGGAGGTAAGGTGAAATGGGCTTGGATTAATCTTGTTGGTTTATTGATAATTGCAGATGAGAGACCAGCCGTGATCAATCATATCAGGTGCTCCTCTCGAAAATAGTTTATAAAAAAACTTACTTAGTTCTCTTGAAATATGAAATGAAGGGGGGGTCGTAATTCTCTCCAGATCCGAACCATAGTCTGGACTTTGAGAAGTCCTGCTTTAATTTGTTTTTCCTGAGCTGTGCTGCCATCTGCTATTATAGTCTAATTAATAGTTTGGGGAATTATTTAAACCTTTTATTCTGTGATATCACATTACATTTTCATTAATGCACAAGATCATTCTCTGTTTGTTTTGTTTGTGTCTATAGCTCAGATTGAGGTAATCCCATGTAAGATCTGTGGAGACAAGTCATCAGGGGTTCATTATGGAGTCATCACTTGTGAAGGCTGCAAAGTAAGAAAAATCACTAATGTGCATAACATTCTATTTGCTATATTTTCTGGGTATATTTAAAGTTATTTCTGAGGGAACCTGTGTAATTAGGAATTTTCAGTGAAAAGCTGATTTTGTTCCATGTTGATCATGCAAATTTCAAAAGAAAGCTGCTTGGTATGATAATGACTTTTGTGTGAGCAGTGCTTCATAAATCTCTACACTATATTGATAATGAACATTGAACTTCTTGCATGTAAAACTTCTGATGAAATTGTGTTAGACTGGATGTTATGTCACAAACAGTATGTCCTAATAATAGTTTTCTTCTCCTCAACCTTGACAGGGTTTCTTTCGCAGAAGTCAGTCCTCCAGCGTGCAGTACTCATGCTCCAGACAAAGCAATTGCCCCATTGATCGTGCCAGCCGTAATCGTTGCCAGAGCTGCCGTCTAAAAAAATGTGTTGCTCAGGGAATGAGCCGTGATGGTCAGAAAGGATGAATAGATACTATACTTGAATGATACAGAAACACAATTTTGATACTCATTTTGTACTCATGTTCATTGTCTCCATTAGCGGTGAAATTTGGGCGTATGTCCAAGCGTCAGAGAGACTCCCTATTTGCAGAAGTTGAGAGACATCGCCAGCATCAGCGTCTTCAAGCCAACTCAGTCCAGGAGCCCCAGCCTCTCCAAGCCTACCGATCCAGCAAAGAGCCCAGAGAACAGCCATCACATCTCATCCCACCTCTACCTCCAGCCTACCCTTTTCCTGTAGAGCCAGAACTTTCAGGCTGCCCAGCAGAAGTAATTCCATACCTGGACTGTCGCATAGTTGAGGCCCAGACTCAGGGTTTGGCCTATAGGGTCCCCCTCAGGAGAGGTGAGAACAACAGCTTGTCAGCTGGGAGAGGTGAGAATATGTCTAATTATTTGTACTTCCCACTAAAGTAATATAATTTACTGGTATATACATTTGTTGAGAGTTTTTAATATTTTATTCTTTCTTTTAGGATTTGAGTCCACTAGATCTACACCTGAGTCTATTATGAACATGACTGGGAGTGAAATTGGGTTTCGTCCTTTTGATCCTGAGAGCTCATTCTTTTCCTATCCAACCTCTCTGCAAACAGGTGAGAAGTAGTTTTCATATTTTACATTAATTACTCACCCCCATGCTATACAAAGCCCACATCTTCATCCATCTGTGAAACACAAATTAATATATTTTGGATGAAATCCAAGAGCTGTCTGTCCCTCTAGACAGCAAGGGGAATAAAATCAGAAAAAGTTAGTATTTAAAATGCAAGTAAAAAAAACATTAAGTAGTGATTTTCAAATTTACTTTGACTTTGAAAATCAGACTATATGAATACAAAATATTTCATGTTTTGTCTTGTCAACTTAATTTAATTTGTGAATATACATAATTTCCTGTCATTCAGACTTGCAACAAATTCCATTGGTTAAATAATGATGTGATTTAAAACGGGTGATGTCAACAGGTTATTGTAATTATGATTTGGTACAAAAGCAGGATCCATGTAAGGTCTAGTCCTTTTGGAGCAAAGATGGACCAATGATTGCTGGTTTGCCAACAAATACATAAGAAAATTATTGAAATGTTTAAAAACAATGTTCCTCAAAGAAAGATAGGAAGACAATTGGATATTTCACCTTCAACAGTGCATAACATAACTAAAAGTCAATTTGTTGAAGTCAATGAGCCTAGAGAAGCCACCTTAAGACTTGTTTGCAGGAAGAATGGGACAAAATTGCACTTGAACTACTTCATCACTTGGTGTCTTAAGTGCCTAAACATCTTTTAAGTGTTGTAAAATGGAATGGCAACATTACAAAGTAAATGCTTTATTGTAAAAGCTTTACTGTTCCAACTATTTCTGAAATTTGTTGCAAAAATCAAAATTGGAATACGTGTTTGTTTAAAAAAAAATAATCATGAGGAACACAATAAATAATGTGCTGTGGTATTATCTATAATGAAATACAAGTCTATTTTTGTCCAGCCCTGCATACCACCACATACAGAGCTTTCAAGAATGTGCACTCTGAACTGACGCTGAAGAAAAGAGAAGAAAAGTTGAATTAAGTTATTTCTATTATTATTGGGGGCTTTTTGTGCACAAAATTATTTTTGTAGCCTCATTAAATTACAATCCATGGACTGTTTTGATAATGTTATTGGTACCTTTCTGGGTTTTGAATACAACCCTAAATCAGAAAAAGATGGGACTCAAAATCTTAATTTAGAAGGGACTCACTTTAGATTAGGTCATGAGTCTGGATGCAGTTTACTTAATAAAACTTTTATTAACATATAAAGTAAATAATATTTTATGGCTGAATATTATAAGATAGATAAATGTTAATTTGAATAGTTTATCAATCATTTACTTACGCATTACGCATCTTTTTAAAAAAACCAACTGTTTTTTCTAAATGGTTTGTAAATAATGCAGTACTTAATTTAGTAATGAAAAATTAATCATTAACAAAGTATGAAAACACAATCATTAAGCACATTATACATGTGCGTTTAAGTCAATAATACAGCATTTGTAGCTGTATTTATAAACTGCTTACTAACATTTATTAATGTAGAGTTAATGCAGTTACAAGCACCATCAATCCAGCGACTGCAGATTGCCGGAGAACTACACACACACACACCACACTATCAATCTACAAGTCCCATCATGCACCTCGGACACACCTGTTCCGGATTGCCATTGTTTACACACACACAGCCGGAGGATTGTCAAGGGCTAATGACGAGGACTATTTACACAGCACGCGCACACACAAAAGCTTGATAGTCTTGTAAGCTATTAAGTAAACATTACAACGTGTTTTGCTTTGCCTTGTTTTAGGCGTTCCGATCTTTGCTTTGTTTGTTTGTTTTATGTTGTTTGCCGTCTGGACCACTTACCTGTTATTGACCACTCTTTTGGATTTGCCTGTATGCAATTGTTTGTACCTGTATCCTATGACTGCATGACGCTTCTTGTCAATAAATCCTGCATTTGCATCCGCAACTTCGTTCGTTCCCTTTCCATGACAGAAGACTTACATGGATCCAGCAGGAGTTTGCAAGTTTTCAATTACCTCGAGGACCATATCAGTGAGTTTCTTTACATTGCTAATAATTCTACTCTCCCGGAATGTTTACCAATTTACCACTAGCTAAGCAGATGGATTCATACCTTTTCTTCATACTCTAGTCGTGCCCTGTCATAGTTCCTGTCCTTGTTTCTGAAATACCATCACCTTGAGCTACTAGAATGGCCATCATCACCTGAGCTGCCAGAGCTGCTGCCACCATCAGAGATATCACTGCCAGAGCTGCCAGATCCTCTAGAGCTTCCAGATCCTCCATTGCCACCAGAGCTGCCAGATCCCCCAGAACTGCCAGATTCTCCTGAATTTACAGACTGATTGGCACCAGATTCTGCTGAATTCCCAGAGTAGCAGGCACCAGATCCTCCTGAATCCCCCGAAAGGCGGGCGCCAGATCCTCATGGGTTCCATGAATGGCCAGAGCCACTACCTGAGTTCCACAAATGGCCAGAGCTGCGAATGTGAATACCACCTTTTTTTTAATCATCACCAAGATTATAGTAAATTGAAACTGTGTCAGTCCAGTTTTCAGAGTTTAATTTCAGTTTAGTTCAGTTCAGTGTAGTTTAATTTTAACTGCTGAAAGTCCAAACACTGAAGAGCAAATCCATCAAGGTCCACAAGTCCCAAACCATGCAAGCCAGTGGCGACAGCGGCGAGGAACAAACTTCACTTATTGACGAAAGTGAAGGAAACAAACCTCGAGACAAACCAGGCTAAGTTGGGCATGACCATTTCTCCTCTGGCCAAACTTCTTGTGCAGAGCTGCAGTCTAGGTGCAGAAGGCTGGAGAATGAAATTTATTGTTTAAATTGCACACTGAAATATACAACACTATTGCTTCAAATGAATTATATTTGAAGTCAGATCGCAGAGTAACACTAAAAATATTACTGTATATTATGCCAACACCTCCACCTTTGCCTTAAGACACGGCTCGTGTTTATAATGATATCCTTCAGGTGAAGACTCATTTAGGGTCATGTAATTATCTGATTTTAGCCAGGTTTCTGTTAGACAAAGTGCATCTAGCTTTAGATCTAATCTTTAGATCTTTTATCAAATCATTAACAAAAAGAGTTTTAGAGGAGAGTGATCTAATGTTCAATTATTTGAGTTTTATCTTTTGATTACCTTCATTTTTTATTTGATGAACATCAATTATATTGTTACCTTTGAATGGGTTTGGGAGTTTTTTATATTTAGAGGTTCGGAGAACAGACAGAGTCTCTATGTTCTTATATCTAGGTGGCTCTATTTGCTGCAGATTATCTGAGTTGGGTAAACTGTGGAGGCTAGCAGACGGTTGGTTTTGCTCTGGATGAGTGGCCAGAGCCAAAAAATCCTGACGTATTGGGGTTATTTGAACTGTCAGGGCCTCCTGAACCTGAGCCTCCAGACCCACTGGGATTATGCAAACTGCCAGTGCTTCCTGAACCTAAGCCTCCTAATCCATTGGGGTTATCTGTACAATCAATGCCTGCCGAACCAAAGCTCTACACGCCAGGTCCTCCGCAGTGCCATGCTCCAGGTTCTACCCTGCTGCATGGACCCTCCCTCCTGGTCTGTTTGTGGAGCATCTGGAAGTCGCTCTTAGAGGGAAGGGGCTCTGTTACAAGCACCAGCGATACAGCGACTGCGGATCGCCAGAGAACTACACACACCACACTATCGAACTACAAATCCCTTCATGCACCTCACACACTCCTGTTCCAAATCACCATTGATTACACACACACTGCCAGAGGATTGTCAAGGGCCGATGATGAGGACTATTTACACAGCACGCACACACATATCAGTGCAAGAGTCTTTTAAGCTGTCAAGTTAACATTACGACACATTTTGCCTTATCTTGCCAATACTTGCCAAATCCAATGCTGCACTTTCTGTCAACAAAATTGAAAACACTACAGAAAAGTGGGAGTGGTCAAATCCTCTACCAAATATTCTTTAAAAGACTAATTTATTGTAAAACATAAGTGAGAAACAATTTCAAAAAACATTGTTAGTATTCACAACAATAATATTAACTTGACTTGACAGGTTCCAAATGATTCCAAAACTCATACTGCATATTAAAAACTTGGACATTCTGTGTGGAATGTGTGTGATCTGCTCTGATGGAGAAGGTAAAGTAAAGGTCAGAAAGGGGGGCTCAGGGTGGGTAAAAAAGAACAGTTAAACAACTGGTTTCCTGATTTTCTCAGATCAGAAAGTTTATTGTTTTAGTGCCTGACAATTCTCGTGGTTTAACCATCAAACTTATCTCTCTGTTCTACATAAGATCCAAACTATTATATTTCTCAGACCCTGAGGACCTGCACATACACAGAAAGTGACTTGCTGCTGCATTTGCCTTTAATACAAATTACTTAAATTCAAACCTCTGCTTATTTTCCCTGTGCTAAGGTGAGGGTGCTTTCTGGAAAATTTGGTTAGTGACTTAGTCAATGTCACTGTTTTAATGCCATCAAGTCTAAAATATTTACCTTTAACATTCAGATAAAGCAGGCCTGTAGCCAGGGGGGTTCGGGCAGTTCGAAAGACACAACCCTCAATGACAAAGGTCCAGAATTTGAAAATAACCCATCAAAAAAGGCTTTAAGACCAAGCCAAATTCTCTGTTTACCATCACATCGGTGTGACTTCAGCTAATCAGTTTTGGCCAATGCAAACAACTATTTTTCAAGAGTTCAACATCCAGCTGTGCAAGAAAACATACAATCAGATGTAAGTGAAGTCATCTTTCGCTACTGTATTATTTTTAAATAGAGAAAACATTTTACAAGTAACTTTTATTCTAAATCTTGAACCTTATTCTTGAAACAAAAACATGACAGATAAAAAGGTGTGAAGCACCAAAAGCAGCCTATATTAAAATTAATTTGAATATTAATTTAGCTATTTTGGTTATCTATGAATTTCCAATCAAATGTACAAGAGAGGCTAGAAAAATCATAAAGCTTTTTAATTATTATGCTTTAAATGTTTTATTATTCAAGTAGCCAAATTCTGGCTGAGGAAAGTTTAATGTGCTGGACAGTTTGTTATTTGCCTAAATAATTTCAATAGGCTACAGTTTAGATTCTTATTTTTTAATAATGTAATAAATTTGTAATTTAAAAAGTATTTATTAGTATTTCTTTATTCTTATCCTTAAAGAAATATTTTGGTACATTAAAAAGTGTGTGTAGTTATGATGATCGTCTGACATCTTTTCACCAGATTCACTTAGCATTATTGACTTCTGTAATGTTTGATATTTCACTTCAATCTGTAATGATACACCACTCATTCCAGTGGTTAGTGACAATATTCATATACAACAGGGACAAAATATTCCCCAAGGCAACAAACATTACAATATATGAATATTGTAACAGCTCTTAATAAAGCTTGCTTTAGGTATTGAGCTCACAAAGATTTGAACTTAAAATTTTCTGGCCAGTTTCACCTAGTTCCCCTGCGGGAGGGGAACTACAATGCTATGTGGACACTTCCACTATGGGGATTTCATCAGAAAGCTAATCATCTGAAGAGTAATAAAACGGGCCAATGAAATGCCAATGAGTTGGCAGTGTCAGCGCGCACAGCTGGCAGCAATCACAATCAGTCTGTCTATAAGATGCCAGCTCTGCCG
>CAIGQW010018594.1:981860-995903 GCA_903798125.1 Danio choprae
CAATAAAGTGTTTAGACTTTTAAAAACACTGTTGTAATACATTGAGCTACTAAGCATTGTTCTTATGAAGTTTCTCTACAGGAGGAAAGCGTCAATTACTTCCAAACACTTAAAATATAGTCTGTGTTAGTAAATGCAAGGCTACTTATGAAATCCAGGCATAACACTGTATGACAACATTTCAGATGGCTGTTCTAGAGCCTACAGCTAATCAATCTGTCAGATTCTGGAGTGCATTCAAGGTCTAATGAAAAATATAAATGATAAATGATCTTAAATAAAACAAATACATTTATAGAGTATAAATAAATTTATGGTATAAGTATATAATTTCACTCACATGGGAAATGGAGGCCACATGAATGGTTTGTGAGCACAATTAAGTGCACACATCATGCCATATCATCTGATCATTGTAATAAATAATTCCAAAAAGCAACTGACTGTGTACAGCCACATAAAACAAAACAAAAATACAATGTAAATGCCAAGTTCAGCGGCTAATCAGCTGGAATCAACTGAGGTGAGGTGACGGTGACCAGCGAGATCTAGCTGTCACTCAAGTGGCCACACCCTTAATTATGCAGACTTAATATAACTTAATATAAACTAAACAGATGAGCTATAAAAAATTCACCCTCTCACAGTTGTCATGAAGGGTAATATTAGCTATATGAACCATAAACACAATATACACCTTTTTTCTGCTGTAAAGTTGGCCATTTTAAAAGTATGGTCAATAGAAATTCACAAGGGACAGCAGGAGGTTGCCGCTTGCGTAAAACATATGCCGAAATAGTTGGCAGTTCATTCTGCTATGGCGACCCCTGATAATCATGGACTAAGTCGAAGTAAAATTAATGAATGAAGGATTTTTAATCTCTTGGTAAAAACCAGGATCTGCAATCGAAGCAGTGTATACAATAGTTCCTCTGTCCAACCTATGTCGATGGAAGGCTGCAGACTTCACACTCTGGTTTTCTGGCTGCAAACACACACACAAAAGTCCATAGAGAAATATAAACATTGTACTCTCAGAAATAATGGTACAACAGCTGTCACTGGGGTGGTACTTTTTCATTTTTGTACATAACAGGTCCACAGTGGTACCTTAAGGGTACAAATTTTACCCTCAATGTGATATTTTTACTTTTTATGTACTAATTTGTACCTTTAAGGTACAAATATGGGCCTAATAGGTACAAAAGTGTTTTGAAAAGGTACCACTCCAGTGACAGTTTTTTTTGTACCTTTATTTTTGAGTGTGTTGATGAAAAAAAGGCAATATAACTTCCAAGACACCAAAACTTTCAGTCCCTTGCCACAGTCATATCTAGCTGCTCACTGTGGTTATCAAATTATCAAAATGTTACACAATTTTTAAATCTCATCAAACTGTAAAACATTATTAGTAGACTTTAAATTGAGTAAACCTAAAGCTATTAGTTGACTTTACTTTAAAAAATGTGTAAATCTGTTGCCTTAAATTTTACAATGATCATTTACTAAATAGTAGCTAAAATGAATCTTTTATTCCACTTTTTTCTTTCTTTATATTTAATCAGCTTTAATCTTTATATTTAATCTTTTAATATTAAATGCAGCAAGAAGGTCGCTGGTTCGAGCCTCAGGTGGGTCAGTTGGCATTTCTGTGTGGAGTTTGCATGTTCGCGTGGGTTTCCTCTGGGTGCTCCGGTTTCTCCCACAAGTCCAAAGATGTGGTATAGGTGAATTCATTCATTCATTTTCTTTTCAGCTTAGTACCTTTATTAATCTGGGGTCGCCACATCGGAATGAACCTCCAACTCATCCAGCATATGTTTTTTGGCAGCGGATGCCCTTCCAGCTGCAACCCATCACTGGGAAACATTCATACTAATTCATACACCCACTCATTCATTCATACACTACGAACAATTTAGCTTGCCCAATTCACCTATAGCGCATGTCTTTGGCCTTGTGTGAGAAACCGGAGCACCCGGAGGAAACTCATGCCAACACGGGGAGAACATGCAAACTCCACACAGAAATGCAAACTGACCCAGCCGAGGCTCGAACCAGCGACCTTCTTGCTGTGAGGCAATCGTGCTACCCACTGTGCTACCGTGAAGCCCGTATAGGTGAATTGGGTAAGCTAAATTGTCTGTGGTGTATGTGTGTGAATGAGTGTGTATGGATGTTTCCCAGTGATGGGTTCCAGCTGGAAGGGAATCCGCTGCGTTAAACATATGCTGGATAAGTTGTCGGTTCATACCGAAAAGAAAATAAATCAATGAATGACTAAATAAATAGACTAAACAAGATTGTAATTAGGGCGTGTAATAAGCTAAATCAGTTATGTTTACATTGCCATATTAAGGGAAACAAAATGAGCTGTACAAAATGCCAGAATCCTCTTCCAAGACTAGGGTTATGAAGCAGAGGATTAGATGATAATTAAAATGTATGTACTTTTTATGTTTTTACCTCCTATATGTGTGATTTTTTCCCTCACAACATTTCAAACAAAACATGGAAAAAACGGGGAGCACGATTTCCCATTCAATGTGAATGTTTAATTTAATTGACAGCTGATGTACTGCTAAGGTACTGCAAAAGTTAATTTAACATCACATCCAGCTGTTGGGTTGGTTCTGTCACAAACCTTTACTCCATTATGTGTTCAGCTTCTATTCTCTTACTCTAAGTGTGACATTATTAGTTTTACAACATCCAAATTTATAAACAATAAAACTTATATTTTTCAGATATGTTTGCTACATTGTTCTGTAACTTATCTGTCTATGTTTGTTTATTTATAAATATATAGGCTACGTTTCTTTAAAAAAAGTCAAATTTTTCGTTATATTTGTATAAATATAGTCTTCGCATTGATCCTAACGGGCCAGCCTGTACACCAGCTGGTGACGTCTCCCACATGCAGCTTCTCCACGATGGACATCCAGCTTTCTCCAACCTCCAGCGCTTAGACTGCAGCACTGCACAAGAAGTTTGGCCATAGGAGAAATGGTCGTGCCTGTGGAGCTGCGCATCTATAGATTTGCTCTTCAGTGTTTGGACTTTCAGCAGTGAAAATTTACACTGAACTGAACTAAACTGAACTTAAACTCTGAAAACTGGACTGACACTTTCAATTTACTATAATCTCCTATGTTAAGCTGCTTTGACACAATCTACTGTACATTGTAAAAGCACTATAGAAATAAAGATGAACTAAACCTGTACCTATTACAGTAATGACAATCGTTCTAGCTAAAGATATGCATCGCTATGCTATTCGAAAGTGCATTTCCAAAGAAAAACACATTTGTGGGATATGCTTACCATTGTGGATGTGCAAACCTCTCCAGTACTGTAGGTGACGCTTCTGCTGTTAGATGAATGAATGTATCAGAAATTGCGCACTAGATAATAGGAAGTTGATTATTGGCCATGCGCAGACGAAATGGAAGACGGGAAGTTTTGTTTTTTTCACGGGACAAAATAGTTAGAAAACAACAACATGAGTCTTGAAAACAAACTTCTCAATCTGCTGTATGGCAAGTGGTCAGCAAAAAAAAAGAGAGAGACACTTGTGTGTAATGAAGAAAAACACTTTTTTAGAAGAAAAAGGACCTGTTCAACATTTAATGAAATTGTAAGGAAACATGTAATGGGCATGTAAGGGTTTATTCATTTGGTTGTTAAATAAAATGTATTTGACTGCTTTTCTTCTATTATATATCTTGTATTATAAGTTCTGTGGCTGTCACTAATCACAACTAATAAGTGCCATAATTAATGTACATTGTGTGGATGACGTCATAAGATGGCGCCGCGGATGGCTGCCTCGGTGTGGAGCTCTTCAGTTTTTGTAATGTTTTTCTTAGTTTGTCCTGTTTTATGTTTGTCATACGCGATCAGTTACACCAGGGACGAACTGCTAAACATTCGCCACTGTACACCATTTAATCACCAACCAGTTTTTGATTTTTCTGGCGTTTTGCGGAACATTGTTGTCGGCGGAGTAGCTGCATTGTGGAAACGCTACAAGACGTGCAGGCGTGGGATGCGAGCCGGCACGCTCGTCAGGCTCAGAAAACGGGGCTTTAGAATGGTGTTGCCTAGCATCCATCTGGCGAATGTCCGCTCTCTTCCTAACAAAATTGACAAATTACTTCTGCTCGCATGCAATAACAAGGACTTCACCAACTCTGCTGCTCTTTGTTTCACGTAATCCTGTAACGGAGTCAATGGGCAAAACACGTGTCGGTGGAATATGCGACCTGGACGAGCTCACAGAGACTGTAACATCATACATCAGTTTCTGTGAGGAGTTATGCATTCCTACCAGAACTTATTTATCATCTCCCCGTGTTGGCGTGGGTTTCCTCCGGGTGCTCCGGTTTCCCCCACAAGTCCAAAGACATGCGGTACAGGTGAATTGGGTAAGCTAAATTGTCCGTAGTGTATGAGTGTGAATGGGTGTGTATGGATGTTTCCCAGAGATGGGTTGCAGCTGGAAGGGCATCCGCTGCGTAAAACATATGCTGGATAAGTTGGCGGTTCATTCCGCTGTGGCGACCCCAGATTAATAAAGGGACTAAGCCGAAAAGAAAATGAATGAATGAATGAACTTATTTATCATTTAACAATGATAAACCATGGTTCACACCAAAACTTAAACAGCTTCGTCAGGCCAAAAAGGATGCCTACAGGAGTGGGGACAGGGTCCTGTACAATCAGGCCAGGAACACACTGACAAAGGAGATTGCAGTGGCTAAGAAGAACTATGCCAAAAAGCTGGAAACCAACTTTGGCTAACATCACTAACTACAAGACACCATCCCCCAGCATTGACGGCAATAAACATCTTGCAAACTAGATGAATATGTTCTATTGTAGATTTGAGACAGCCGACCAGACACCCCACACCCGCCATGACCATTTCTCTACACAACCATCAACACCTCCAGCCATCCCCCTCTCCCTCCCTGCACTTCAGATCAGTGAGGATAATGTGCGTCAGATCTTCAGGAAACAGAAGAGAAGGAAAGCACCAGGCCCAGATGGTGTCTCACCAGCCTGTCTGAGAACCTGCGCTGACCAGCTGGCCACCATTTTCTCACAGATCTTCAACAGATCACTGGAACAGTGCACTGTTCCATCCTGCTTTATACATTCCACGATCATCCCAATCCCGAAGAAACCAAAGATCACAGGACTCAATGACTACAGACCTGTTGCCTTAACATCTGTGGCACATATGAAGTCATTTGAAAGACTGGTGCTAGCATATCTGAAGGACATCACTGGACCTCTGCTGGACCCTCTGCAGTTTGCCTATAGAGCAAACCGGTCTGTGAATGATGCAGTCAACATGGGACTGCATTATACCCTACAAAATCTAGACAAACCAGGGAACTACGCAAGGATTCTGTTCGTGGACTTCAGTTCTGCCTTTAACACCATTGTCCCATCATTGCTCGAGTACAAACTGACCCAGCTCTCTGTTCCTAGCTCTGTCTGTCAATGGATCACCAGCTTTCTGACAGATAGACAACAGCTAGTCAGAATGGGCAAAATCACATCCGACAGCCGCACCATCAGCACTGGCGCCCCCCAGGGATGTGTCCTCTCCCCACTACTACTCTTCTCCCTATACACCAACGACTGCACTGCAAAAGACCCCTCCATTAAGCTCCTGAAGTTTGCGGATGACACTACTGTTATCGGCCTCATTCGGAACGGTGACGAGTCTGCATGGTGGAGCGGCTGGCTTTATGGTGCAGATGCAATAACCTGCACTACAGAGCACCAAGCACAAAAACAGCCAGACACAGGAAAAGTTTCTTTCCTGAGGCCATCTACCTCATGGACAGTAAATATTCCCATACTGTGCAATACTTTCTCATACGCACTCGTACACAGCACCTTATAACAATTTACAGTGCAATACTTTTTCTACGCAGTTGTACACAGCACCTTATAACTTGTATATTTATGACAAATCTGTACATACAATGCATCATCCAGAGCTTTTTGACTGATTGCATCTCTGTTTAATGCTTGTTTTTTTTTTTCATATTTATTTTGTGTTGTCACTTGTCACTTTATGTACACTGGAAGCTTCTGTAGCCAAAACAAATTCCTTGTGTGTGTAAGCACACTTGGCAATGAAATCCATTCTGATTCTGATTCTGAGATTTAACTTTCTTTTTAGAATAGAGGGTCAAATTGCCTTAATTAGTACTGTATTAATGACATGTAAGCCTTGATTAGCTGCTAACTGTGTTTATTTAGCAGTAATAAACATAATTAGTAGCTTGTTGTTCAGTTAACTTACACGATGAATCAAAGAAATAATATATGGCTTATCAAATTGTAAATAATGGTTAAAATGCCTTTACTTTATGTTCAGTTAATCATGAATTATGTGTTTGCTCATGCTTAACTGATGCATAATTGTGAACAAGTTAATTATGATTTACAAGTTTAACTAAGCTTAACTAATGCATAATTTGGGACCCCTAAACATTTAGTTAACCATTAATTACTAGTGCTTTTGTTTTTAACTAATGCTTTATTACTAATGCTATATTTAACCATTAATTAACGCTTAATTAATGAATTATTTTGCACCCTTAAAATAGTGTTACAGACAATAATGAAGGATTAAACTGTTTCAGAATAACATATCTCTGTTTGTGTGGTTTTTGATAGAGGAGCTCGCAACAAGTATTGTACGCTCACACAAAGAGACAACTCAGTATCGACCGGAGGAACTGCAGGCTCTCAGATGGAAGGTTTTCAGCAGGGAGGAGGTCCACATATACCAGAGCAAAGTACTTGTTGTTTATTCTTTTATAACTACACCAATTTTAAACCCTTCGTTATATATACAGGTTTTTTCCATGTATGCTCAACTTCTAGTGAGAAATAAATAATTGATGCTATGACCAATAAAGAACCTTTGTGCTGATTTAAAATAGAGTTGGTTAGCCTAACCTTCAAAGTTGTTTCAACTCATCAGCTTCTTCCAACAATGTTGCCACCTAAACGACAAACTATCAAAACAATATATTCATTGCACATGAGCAATCTAAGCTTACACATTATAAGCAGTTCAAAAGGTCAGACTTCATGTATACAGTACACTTTGTTCTTAACTGTGAGAACCATGTGAAAAACTGCAACATTAGTCACATATTTGTCTTTCTGCAAGAAGATCAATTGTAAAAAATAAAGTTTTGAGTATGGTACATACATTTCTCAGACATACAATTTACTGTTCAATTATCAATAAATTAATAATTAAATGACAGTTATGTGATATATAAAGTAATGATTTAAAAAATGTTTGAATCAAAGTTTTGATTTTGTCTCTTCTCACTTTCTTTCTCTCCTTCTCTTTCTGTAGCCAGTGGATGAGATGTGGCAGCACTGTGCTGTACGTTTGACAGATGCCGTTCAGTATGTGGTGGAATTTGCTAAACGTATTCCAGGATTCCGTCAGCTTTGTCAGAATGATCAAATTGCTCTCCTCAAGAGTGGTGAGGCATATATGTCAGTAAATTAAAGACTGATAATGTTACTCCATTCTCATCTCTGTCTGCTCTGTTTCTGTCTTTAAAAATCTTGTCACTTATCTGGCTTTGTCTCCTTATCATTCTCATGAAAATGTCTCATTATTATCCTTCTTTCTATAATTCTTTGTATTGTATTCTCTTCTTTCTTTCTTTTTGTGTGATTTTTTTTGTTGTTGTCATTAGGGTCCATGGAAGTAGTTCTGGTCCGGATGAGTCGGATGTTTAACTCAGCAAACAACACAGTATTCTTTGATGGCAAATTTGCAGGAACAGAACTCTTCAAATCTCTTGGTGAGCTAAAGGAATATTTTGGTTTATATTGTCATTGATTCATAAACATGTTTTTACAAATCTGTATTTAATTATATTTGCCTGCACTCTTATCAAAAAGATATGTACTCAAAAAGGGTATGATTAATTGAATATAATATTTTCAAAAACTCAATTGCATTTTAATTGCAACAAATTAAAATATAGTTGCGTTTATTTATTGTTAGGGACTGAGCACCGGTGATGCGTAGGCCCTATTGGAATTCCTTCGTTTATTATTAGGGAACGAGCACCTACAGTGCTTAGGCCCTGTTGGAATTGCTCCATTTATTACTATTTATTATTATTATTATTATTATTATTATTGTTACGCCCCAAATTGAGCGAATTTTACATGCTCAAAAATTCATTACACTTTACACCCACACCAAAAGTGGTGAGAATGATAGTTTGATATTGGTTACAGAAGTGGCTGTGGCAATATAGCTATATTAGAGCAAAATCTAAAACTCAACAGTATAGCTTCCTCTGCAAAACGTGCACTCTTTGCCATTTCCAGGTGTTATATTTCAGCACACTCCTTCTAGGGATTTCATCAGATCAACATCAAAAATAGATATTGTTATCTAAGGACCTTAGCGATGTTAAATTGCAAAGATCTAGAGTTTTCGTCGAAGGCCGTGTCCATGGTGGCCTCACAAACTTTGATGTTTCACCAAAAAAAGGAAGTTGTTATAACTCAGACATGCATTGTCTGATCTGCCTCACAACCCACACGTTTGATAAGAGTTCTGACCTGAACACGTTTGCAGGCCAATATCCAGTTACAGTCATAGTGCCACATGCTGGAAACAGGAAATTACGTTTTACACTATAACAAACTACTCTTAGAAATTTCATCAGATCAAAAAACAAATTATATCAGTAAAATCTAAAGGCCTTTGTGATTTTAAATTGTGAAGATATAGAATTTTTATTGAAGGGCATGTTCGTGGCGGACTGACGAAGTTCAGTGTGTTGCCATGCAAGAGGATGTACTTATAACTTACACAGTGTCTGATCTGCCTGAAAATTTACGTGTTTGATCTCCATGCCAATACACAGTTACAGTCATAGCGCCACCTACTGATAGAATGAAGTTTGGCATAAATCAGTGATTTTCTCAGGATTTGTTTTTATATTTATCAACTTAAATTATTATTGTCCACTGTTCTGTCATCCTAAGGCCACAGGTTGGTGGTGAGCCTGGGTGCAAGGTCGCTGCTTGCAGCTTTATGTCTTATTCTTTAGAATGAATCACAATTTGGAGGGGCAAAACATGCTCAAAAACTCACAAAACGTTGTGCACACACCAGAAGTGGTTGAAATTTATGTTTGTTTTAGGTTTCGAAAATGAGTGTGGCAAAATGGCTTGACAGAGCCACCTATGCACTTTTTGACAGAGTGGCCCCCGAGCTACATTTTCTTTTTTTTTTTTTAAGTTTAATTTGAGCATTCATTCATTCATTCATTAAGGAAATTACAGTAAAAAAAAGCCAAAAAACAATTATATTTCAAAAAGTATAGTTAGTATCAACTTAAGCGTATACAGTGAAATGATAAAAAAACATACCAACAAATAAAAGGGTAAATAATAATGTGGCTTAACAAAAGCTATAATTGTACAATTTGTATCACACAATACACTGTACTTTGAACTTAAGAAAGAAAAACAATCAATTTTCTGGAACAAGGACTGTTCTTGGATATATTTCCTAAACAGGTCCCAAATTTTCTTAAACTGGTTAGATGAACCTCTAGCCAGTCTAATTTTTTCCAACTTTAGGAAGAAGAGGACATCACGGATCCACTGTGTTGGGGTTGGAGGTTTCTGATCCTTCAACCTAAGCAATATTATTCGTTTGGCCAGGAGTACAACAAAAGCTATGCAATCAGATTGTATCTTTGTAAGATTATATGACATGGGAAAAATCCCAAAAATGGCAATCAGTGTGCAAGGGGGGTGGGGGGACTTCTGCATAAGACTGATTCCCAATCCTCATCTGAAATTGTACTTCCCAGTTCGTCTTCCCACACAGATTTTATCTAGAAAAGGGATGTATCAGTTTGTGCCCTAATTTTGCAGTAGAGTGAAGAAAAAATCCCTTTCCAAACTTTGGGCTTCTCCAGTAAATTATCAAATGAGGAGCTAAGAGGTGATCCCGAAAACTGAGGGAACATTTTACACATAAAATTGTGAATTTGGAGATAATGGAAAAAGCTGTTATTTGGAATATTAAACTTTACAAACACCTGCTGAAATGAAGAGAAAACTCCCTCATGGTATAAGTCATTTATTTTCTTAACACCTAGAATTCCAGGACACAAATTATTTATCAATTATTGATGGACTGAAAACCGGATTAGAATGAATGTTAGATTTTGGAGATATGGTTTGCCAACCAAAATTACATCTCATTTGTTTCCAAATTTGAAGTGTGGATCTTACCAGCAATTGTTTGTGAATTTGTCATAAGGGAAAGAAAAAGGAATATAAACTATGGCTGCTAGGGAAGAGGGCAAGCATGAAGCAGACTATAGGTTGAAGATATATAGGTTGAATATTTGAAGCCCAGTATTAACATCTGTAGTGAATCACATTGTCATTGTCATCCAAAGGCTGCATGCCACAACAGGAACATTTTGTCCCATAGAGCAAATGGATATGCAAAAGGCCCTTCAATGACCACCAAAATGGTTTTGTAAGCAGGACTACCAGAGGTGGAAGGTAAAAGATTTACAATTAACGGGCCTTTTGTTAACAGCCTGATTTAATCCACCAATGCCCATTGTTCTTCTTGACTCTCTGTGTCTGAAACGAAGGTGCAAACTACCTGGGCTATTTAAGCCACCAAATCAGTTCCAGCTAGCACTAGAAATAAAGAAAGCCAGTACAAGCAGAAACACTTCATTTACAAATGTTGGCTTTAAACTACTAAAAATGGCAGAGAACTGTAAAGAAAACATAACCAGACACTAAATACTTATCCAGGAAACTGTGCGTCCAGAGTAGAATCACTATCTGGAATAATAATCAAGGGGATCTCACCTACTGACACAGAAAAACACAGAGGAGTGTTACCTTAACCAACCTTAACCAACTCCCTTCATTCTAGGACATAGCCACAAGAACTTTGGAATAGATGTTGAAAAGAAATGAACCATTTCCAAGGTCCCAAAACACAGTTTTGTTTAACTGTGTATTTTGGCAGAAAACAGCAAGCTCCACAAAATGGAATGGTAGAGGGGTGATGGGCGTACAGCTGAGGAGCAATGACCCAATCACGTCCCTTCAGTTTGAGATGGGGACAATCAATGCCTCCTACAACAAGAAGGAATAAAACTTTCTCTTGTAGACACATCTGTGTTCTGAGTCCCTACCTGATGAGGAAGAGACAACAGCACAGTCAAAATTTTCTTTTGCAAGTAAATTAGCCCAGCAAGATTCTTCTCTCCAGTTAACAAGAATCTGCATTTCCATCGTCTGACCTGTATTTCTTCCGATAATCCAAGGATCTTCAGGAACACTGCAATGCTGAAGGACAATTCACATTTTATTCCACTGCAAGCCATTCAAAACATCCAATGGAAAAGACCCACCATCGTTGGATTGATCACCCAACTAAGTGAAGCATAAATATAAGCTTTTCAAACGTTTTTCTATTGACATTGGTATTAGGTTTTTCTTATACGTGATTGTTTCTTATGTAGAGACTGTTCTTTTAGGGTCAGTTCATAACAGGTAGACCTTACATACATTAGGCTAATTGTAAACAGCAAATGCCCAGTTACTATCCACCCCATTGTCCTGAGGATCTGTAATGCAATTTCTCTTCAAGACTGCCATTAATACAATTAATTCTCTCATTGAAAAGAGACAGAAAAGTGAGGAAATATAGAAACTAGGCACAGACTGATAATTTTCGCTCAGTTCAACCACACCTAACAAGAATCACCAAATGATCATAAAAACACCTTTAAAAGGGGCACAGCTTTGGAAACGCATATAAAGGAAAATACTTGCATTCACTCTCTCGTGTTGTGCGAGTTTTCCTGATGCACGTGGACTTTTTAGATCCTTTAGGAGTTCTTGTGTCTTGCTCAACTTTGCAGTCTAAGTTGGATGGTCCCACGAGGCGCGAAATTAAACTGAGTTCAATTGCTGGAAAAGAAAAACGAGGACAGAAAGATATTTTCTCTGGAGACGTCCTGCCGGAGAGTTTCTGCGAGACCTTTCTGTCGAACAGTTTTCTGCGCAGATTTTGGAGAGTAGATGGGTTTTAACTACGGGTCAAGTCACAACCATTCTCTACTGATTGACCAATGGTTTCAGAGCAAAGTTTGAGCGGGAGATTTTCTTTGTCTCTGGGTCACTCATACACATAATGAGGATCCACCCTAAAGATACAGACAAATTTTAACCCAGAGCATTAAAGAATGCAAGCCATATACGTTTTTATCATGCACTCTGCATCATGTGTTGTAAAATAGCAGGAGAAATGTAACGGTACTAAACACGACACTCTAAACACACATTAAAATAGCATCCATGCATTTCTATACTATATATCACCATTGATTGGTGATTAAACACCAGTAATGGGTCCCCAGCGTCGATTAAGCATTATGGGTAAACAATGTGTCAAGTACCGGGATCTTTGGTTCCAGACTTTCTAGAGCCGAAACTATGAAAGTCACACCAGTAAGAAATATGGTAGTTTAGGGTAATCCCGCTCTTCAGCTACGGCCTGTATGTTATACCAGCTGAGGGCTGAAGCAAAAAGTTTTTTTGGCAGAAAAAAGGGACCTACAATGCATTGTCCGTTACCTAGAAGCCGAAAAAGAGCTTAGGAAAAGATGATCAAGTTCATGCTGCTCTGAAAACAGAGCTTGCACAAACCCAACAAGAATTATCTACCCAAGTAACTGAAGTAAAGTACTTAAAGGCAAGTAAGACTGAAATTAAGACACAATTGAGAGCAGCATTGTCTAAGGTTTCTAAGCTAAAAACTGATCTAGAAATAGAGAGAAGGGTTAATTGTGATACTTGTGAGCAAGTAAAAATGTTTAAGCAACAGCTAAATGAATCCAAGTAGGAACAAATGCAAACAAAGGAAGAGCCAGAGAAGGCAAACCAACAGTTGAGAAACATTCACAGGTATGACCGAGTTACTGTTAGAGGCCAAGAGTGGCAAGACAAACCTGACATTACAGAACAAAGACATAAGGTCTTAGGGAGAAGAATGGATATGGTATCATTACCATGGAGCTGAGTTTGACTCCCCCAGTCGGGAAAACCTGCTCGCCTCTCTTATAAATCTCCAAGTTCAATGTTAGCTAGAGATAGCCGACTGCATCAGCTTAGGGAATGGGCAAAAGTTTAACTCTGATTCCCCTGGCAGCAACAGAGTTATACCTTAAAGATGTCAACTATGCTGTATCTTATATCCCAGAGGCCAATATGGCTAAAAAGCTCCTCCTACTGAGGAAGATAACCTCATGGTCTGTACATGGCTTTATGGAATTACAGAATCCCGCTGTTGCTGAAAAGTATCATGAAATGTATAGGGCTCTAAGAACCAAACACTATGTATCAGAATCCCTCTGCCTCTCATCTCTCTGCTCTGCAAATGAAACAAGATTGTTATGAAATCCCCAGAGAGGATTGTGAATGGTTGTGTAGAGTATTCTTTGCTGGCACAGACTGCCCTGAAGCAGAGGAAGATGTGATGTTTAAAAGTCTGTTTATAAGCAATTTACATCCTGCCATTAATAAAGCCCTTTCACTTATTGTTGATGTTGATCGCATGTCTGCAGCAGAGCCAAGATAGCTATGAGAGCCTGGGAAAATGAGAAGGTAAGCACAGCCAAAGGGGAAAGATGTGTTTGAGCTTAGTGATGTGAGTGAGACTCCCCTTAAGTTAGAAGGATCAGAACTCCCTCATTCAAGAAGCGAGCTTGTCAGCAGCCAGAGTCAAATGTCCTAATCACTTCCCCATCACTGTCATCCAGAGGTGGGAGTAAGTCACACATGTACAAATCACAAGCAAGTCTCAAGTCATTTTTGTCAGACTCAAGTCAAGTCAGGTCACTGCTTATTTCAAGTCACGTCAAGTCAAGTCGTAGCTTGGTCTAGCAGGTCACTTTCAAGTCAATCAAATTATAT
>CAIGQW010018594.1:996303-1012377 GCA_903798125.1 Danio choprae
AATATGTATTGCTAATCTAACCTTTAGATTCCAGATATTATATATAGCCCATTTTACATACACGTTACAGACAACTTAATTCTTCTTTTAAAAAAATGTATCGGGGGAAAAATGATGCATGCGAGTAAAAAAAAAAAACTGGAATTTAGCATTTAACAAATTGTTTTAATGCAATCTTTTTTTGATTAACTTTAACCCCTAACATGTCAAAAACTTAAACGTTAAACATTAACATACAAGTACAATACTATCAGTGCTTCCCATAGATTTGAAATATACTTGTGTTGGTAGCCGGATTGAAACACACCATTTACTATATGCAACAAACAAAACATAATTAAATTTTTAACAATAATTTAATTTATTATGACAATATTATACACTGTTTATTTTCAATGGGTTACAAAAACTTTAAAAAAAAAAGACATCCACTTTCTCGCTGACAGGTCAAATCTGCTTCTCTTTCTTTCAAGTTCAAAGCAAACTTGAATGCCAGAGCATTGTAGATATGTATATAAAATAGCCTATCGATTGTAGCCTAATGACATAATCAAATTGATAAAATATACAGCAAAAGATAAATAAATAACAGAAAAAGCAATAAAAACAGAATATCTCTAAAAATTATCATGTTTATAAGATTAAAACATGTAGATTATTTAAATAAGACAAATGCATTGATTAAGTGTAGGTATATTTTGCAGTCAGTTTAAACCATTCATTTCATCTTCTCTGAGTATATAGTAGTTTTTCTGAGTCGTTTAGATTCAAGAATGAATTATTGAATGTTTCTCTCGTGACTGTGCGTGCACAGTCAGCTGCAAAGCCAAGCGAAGGTAGGCTTAAATAAAAAGATAATGCAAAAACACATACAATTATCGAACGACAGCTTTAGAAAGCAAAAGCCGAATCCCGGACATCTTAGGACATTTAGAAACCCGGCCGGATGTATTTTTTAAGTGCTAAAAAGGCACGTATCTGTGAGTCTGCAGTGCAGGGGTGCTGACAGTTAACGCACGTACAGAACGAAACGAAAAAACCTAAGAGGATTTTCCACTACATCGATCGCGGATGTTTGGTTATATTAGGCAGATACAAAATAGTATAGAAGAATGATAATAATAGTAAAACAAAAACGTGTCACTAATTATACTTGGGTGGCCGTTAATATAATGGGCGGCCCGCCCAGGTAAAGTCTATGTGTGGGAGTCAGACTATACAAATAGTATAAACTTTGATTAGCCAAGACAGAAGCTGAAAACAGCAGAACTGACTTCGTAACTTACAATTTTTGGTGTGATTTGAAGTGGCGAATGAAATTAGAAGTGGTGGTAATTGAATTGCTGATTTTTGAGTTACATGCCTTGCATGTTGCTGATCTTTTCTTCTTGGTGTGGTCTTGATTCTAATCTTTTAACCCGAATTTAATTAAGCTATCTTTGGCGGAACGCCTTCCATTTTCTGTCACCGCATTATCTGATGGCTGAATAACGAATGAATCATTCTAATGAATCAAATTAATCGTTTAAAGTGGTTCTTCTTAATGAACGGATTGATCCAGTTCATCAAATCCAACTGATTCTTTTAAAATGGTTTGCGTTTCTAGTAAACACTAATCCACAAATTACTTGATGTTACTTACTTTTTAACTTGCCTGGCACTCCCTCTGACATGGAAAAAAAACAATATCCCAAGTTATCCACTTACTTAAAAAATCATCAACTCGAGTCAGGAATTGGTTGCAGTGCTTTATTCAGAACAGTACAGAGAACCTATCTTTCAGAGCGATCTGAGAACCGATAAACTGTTAATACTGTGTGACTTGGAACGTTCGGTTTTGTTTTGTTTTTAAATGCATAATATATATCAAATTTATGTGTTTAACAAAAACAAGTTATTTTGAGTCATTTAACTCAAGTCCACATCAAGTCTCAAGTCATGACATTCAAGTCCAAGTTAAATCGAGTCTTTTTTGGATATTTGTCAAGCAAGTCTCAAGTCCTAAATTTTGTGACTTAAGTCTGACTCAAGTCATGTCATGTGACTTGAGTCCCCCATCTCTGCTGTCATTTAACTATCATTATTTTGATGAAAATGTGTGCACAAGTCTTCTTAAAGCTTATGTTGATGGATGTTCTTACCATCACAAGCAACAGATGAGGGCTGGAGTAGGATTAAACTGGGAACATGACTACCCATGTAAAGCCCAGCAGTACTGTCAAGGACCAAACTCCAGTCAGTATGCAGAAATTGCTGGTGCATTCATAACATTGCAGATAGCTGCAAAATTTGGTTTAAGAGACTTGGTGATTTGTTTAGATTCCAATTATGCTAAAGACAGCTTTGTATCACACTTTCCGCAGTGGAAACTGAATAGTATGAGGAATGCAAGGGGAAAAGAAATGAAACATAATTTTTGGAATTATTGGACCGGATAAGATTGGTAATGATGAAGCTGATAGGCTAGCAAAAGCAGGTGCACTGACAGGTGAAATCTGGCAGTTCCAGGAGGAATGGTTACCAAAAAATGAATCCTGCTTAGCAAGTGTAAATGCCATCACTCACAAACAGGCCAAACAAGCAGTTACCACCTCCTTTGACCTTTCCCAAACAGTAACAGTATGCAGGCAGCCAGGAGATACTGATCTGATAAACATGCAACAAAAAGATCCAGTGATTAACGCCATTTATCAGTTTATTTCTGACCCACCAAGGCACCCTATTACTGACCAGGACCTAATGGAATCCCCTGACTTAAAAACTTTATTTCTAATCAGACACCAGCTGGTTGGAGAACGGTCTGTTAGTGTACTTACCCCAAGAGAATGCAACACCTAGGTGGGTTGTTCCAACAGCCCTTAGGGGGGTCATGCTTATGCATGCCGATGATGAACCCTGTGCAGGCCACAGGGGGGTTAAGGCCACATATGAAACACTCTTTCTTATTGGCCAGAGATGAAACAAGACATTGCATATTATATCCAGGGCTGTTTGGTTTGTTGCCAGCTCCAACCATCTAATCCTTTTCACAGGGCTCCTCTGCAGAGGATAGGAGTAACATTTTCCTGGTCTCATCTTCAGATAGACTACATTGGCCCTGTAGCTAAGTCCTTTAGAGGCAACAAATACCTCCTCAATGTGACTTGTGCATTCACAAAATGGGTAGAATTTCTCCCAGCTAGGAATGACACAGCTGAGACTACAGCAGTCTTACTTGTTAACCATGTTTTCAGCCGTTGGGGTTTGCCTCTCTCAGTAGATTCAGATCGGGGTACTCATTTCACATCAAGTGTAATAACCGAACTGAAAATACTAGGAGTTCAGGCTAAACTGCATATCTCTTATCACCCCCACTTGTCAGGACAGGTAGAAAGAGAAAATTGAACACTTGTAGTAATGCTGAGAAAATATGTGTTGTCTAGTGGGAAAGACTGGGATATAAAGCTTTCATAAGTCTTAATGGCAATACGGTCAACACCCCATAACTCCACTGGTATTACACCTTTTGAAATGATGACAGGGCAAGAGATGACACTCCCACTTCATCTTCTGTATCACCCTCAGGATGTTAGCATAGTCACTGCCTACACTGCTCGACAATATGTAGAGAACCTCAGAGCTCATCTCAGACAAACCTTTGCATTTGCACAGAAACATTTAGAAAAAGGTGCAGAGGGCAGAAAGGCCTACTATGACAGAAAGGCCAGCACTACAGAGTTCCAAGTAGGAGACAAGGTACTGTACTTTAACTTTGCAAAACCAGTAGGTGTTTCCAAAAAGGAGTAATTACAGTGTACAGACATCATTACAGGTAGTATAGTTATAACTTACAATACGCAAAGCATGTAAGTCAGTGTACCTGTGACTATTTATTAAAATACTGTCTGTCCTTAGAGGTACCCTGATCTCTAAGCAGAAAAGTGACACTCCATATATGTATATCCAATTACAGAATGAACCCGCTGTACCTGATTTTTGTGCTCTTCGTGCTCAACACAGTCCAGCCGCCAAGAATAGTGGAACCTGGCCCCCATACAGGCATTGTCCTCCAGGAGGCCCCTGGAATTTTAATAACTGTCAAATGCATACTCAAAGAGTCTTTGTTAGGTTGGACCTAGCTGATGTGTATAAGAAACACATAAATACAGCAAAAATTGTCAGATCTGGCTCACAATGGACTGAGATGACCATATAACATACCCAGCTAGACATAATTCATATGCTTGGCCAGTTACAAAAATTCACCATAACCCAGGGAGAATTTAGAGAAGTAAGCATTTTCTAGGCACCCTGTTAATAGTTGCTTCAGCCCTTGGCTCCCTGTTTTCAATTGGCACCTCAACAATTAATGACATTAGCATATCCACTCAAAAAAAAAACACGTGGCAGGATTACAAAAGGAAATGCCAGAGATCCAAAACAAACTAGACTTGCGCAAAACCAGCTACAGAATTTTGATTCAACTCTGGAGGGTACAATTCTTTCAGTAAATCAGCACACTGCCCTTTTAAACTACACTATCCATAGTGTAGGAAATGCTATGTGGAAACTTCCACTATGGGGATTTCGTCAGAAAGCTAATCATCTGAAGAGTAATAAAACGGGCCAATGAAATGTCAATGAGTTGGCTGTGTCAGCGCGAACAGCTGGCAGCAATCACAATCAGTCGGTGTATAAGATGCCAGCTCTGCTCTGAAACCATACATTTTCTAGCTGAAGAAGCCGAACTACAGCTGTCAGCTAAGACGTAATCGATGTGGCAAAGGAACAGCATTTCCGTTCCCCCCGTCGGGGAATGAGGGTTACTTCAGTAACCGTTCCATTCCCCAGCGGAAGGGGAACTACAATGCTATGTGGAAACTTCCACTATGGTGAAATGTATGGAAAACGCCACAGCGATTGAACCTTACCACGTCGTTGGTGAGAGGTTTGCCAAGCATCAGTGTGAGCACACCATCATCACCATAGATGCAGCCCTCCAACGTGTCCCCTGGCCCTTACTCACATTACTTACCTGCTAAGATTTAGTTATATTTTTCGGGGAGTGGTAAAAATGCACCTAGTTAAGTTCTAGGAATTTTAAGATACGACAGTACGTTGAGAAAGCATGCAGTCCCGATAGGGAGGACGCTGCAGAGGCCACCTGCTGCCCAATGGGGAGACCTGGTGGCAAGAAGACATATGGACTAACCCTGAAAAAGGGAATACACAAACGAAGGATGATTAGCGGGGAGGGAAGACACGGGCCCGCCAAGAGGAGGGAACTATACCGTTGCTGAGTGAAACATATGGGATGGCCAGTGGGGATCGCACATAGCAGGCACCTATAACCAAAACACGGGCTGACCAAGTGGGCATGCCAACAACATAGTGGACCAGGCACCTGACTCCTCCGCTGAGTCAGATGCTGGGGGATTCAGAGGAACTCTGTAGGGTTCGCCAGATGGGGAACTGAACTGATCAGAGTAAAAAATGCGCACGTATCTCTGTGTTAGAGAAAAAAGGCGCTGCAAGCGTGTTACAACACCCACCGAATTTCCTCATTCACCAGAGTTAACCAGCACATGTGAGGAAATCGGCGAGGGATATGGCATCCACTATCCAGTGGGCCAACCTCTGCTTGGATATGGCACTTCCCTTCTGCCGACCCCCGTAACAGACAAAGAGCTGCTCAGAGGATCTAAAGCTCTGAGTGCGGTCCACATAAATACGCAGAGCGCGAACAGGACACAGCAATGAAAGGGCTGGGTCTGCCTACTCCGAAGGCAGTGCTTGGAGGTTCAGCACCTGGTCTTTAAACGGTGTGGTAGCAACCTTGGGCACATATCCAGGCCAGGGTCTCAGGATAACGTGAGAGAAATCCGGCTCGAATTACAGGCACGAATCACTGACCAAAAATGCCTTCAGGTCCCCGACCCTCTTGATCGATGCCAATGCGACCAGAGAGATTTCAGGGACAGAAATCTCAGGGATACTGAGTCGAGTGGTTCGAACAGAGCTCCGGTCTTCTCTCAAGGAGATTTGCCAGGGAGGGGCTGTCACGAGGAGAGAGAGTTCTGAAATCCAGGTCCGGTTGGGCCAGAGAGGTGCAACTAGCAAGACCTGCATCTCGTCCTCCCTGAGCTTGCACAGTAACTGCGCTAGTAGGCTCACTGGGGGAAACGCATGCCCCGAGGCTAGTTGTAAGCCAGTGCAACCATGCAGAGGGAAGCCTTGGTCAGGGAATAAAACCACTGGCAGTGGGTGCTCTCGGAAAAATCAAACAGGTCGACCTGAGTTTCTCCGAAGCGTGCCCATATCAGCTGGACAGACTCAGGGTGGAGCTTCCATTCTCCCTGAAGCGGAAGCTGCTGTGAGAGCGCATCATCTGCACAGCCGCGGATACCCCCATACGGTTGATAAATGACATCGTCGCCGTACTGTCCATCCTGACCAGTAGGTGTTTCCGCTCTAACACCGGTAAAAAACGGTGCAGAGCAAGATACACTGCCAACAGCTCCAGGCAGTTGATATGCCAATGCATCCGGGATCCTTTCCACGGACCCACAGCTGCATGCCCGCAACACATGGCCCCCAAGCCCGTGCTGGAGGCATCCGTCGTCACAATGACGTGCCTGGACACTTGTTCTAGAGGCACACCGGCCTGTAGAAACACAGGATCCGTCCGTAAACTGAAGGGGGCGACACAGCGGAGTGACAGTCACCCGATGTGTGCCCACGTGCCATGCTCGTCTGGGGACCCGATCATGAAGTCAATGCTAAAGGGGTTCTCATATAGTGCAATCCGAGTGGCGTGACCGCGGCTGCAGAAGCCATATGGCCCAGGAGTCTTTGAAATAATTTCAGTGGGACCACAGTTCTCCTGTCGAACTCCTTCAAACAGGTCAGCATCAGCTCCCAAGAGCACGCCGTCATGGTGATCCAGTCCAGCTCCACCCCGAGAAAAGAGATGCTCTGCACAGGGGCGAGCTTGCTCTTTTCTTGGTTGACCTGAAACCCCAACTGGTTGAGGTATCTGAGAACCGTGTGCCTGTGCATAACCAATTGATCTCACGAGTGAGCTAGAATCAGCCAGTCATTGAGATAATTGAGTATGCGGATGCCCGCGAGCCGAAGGGGAGAGCCCGAAGGGTAGGACCTTGTACTGCCATGCTCGACCCTCGAATGCAAACCGCAGAAATTGATGGTGGCATGGAAGAATGGAGACATGAAAATACGCGTCCTTCAGATCTATCGCTGCAAACCAATCCTGAGGACAGACGCATCGGAGGATGCACCTCTGCGTGAGCATCCTGAACGGCAGCTTATGAAGGCAGCGGTTCAGAATGCGGAGATCTAGGATTGGACATAACCCACCGATTTTCTTGGGTACAATGAAGTACGGGCTGTAAAACCCACTCCTCATCTCGGCTGGAGGGACCGGCTCGATTGCATCCTTTGCCAGGAGGACAGCAATCTCCTTGTGCAAGACAGGGGTCATAGTCAGTTGCGGTGCGGAGCTCATGCATTAAGCCTGGGTAAGAACCACCCTCGTGCAGCTGAGCCAATGCCTGCGCTTGGTAGCGCTGGTATGTGGCCATCGCATACAGGGCAGAAGCAGCCTGGGCTGCAGCAGTGAAGGCTCTGGCCCCGAGGGACGCAGATAACCTACACGCTTTGGACGGAAGACGAGGCTAACCATGCCAGGAAGAGGCACCACGCGGGCAAAGATTGACCGCAATGGCACGCTCAACCTGGGGAATCGCCTTGTACCCCCTGGCTGCTCCACCGTCAAGGGTGGGACGGGAGGCTTAGAAGGCATGGCCTTATTCTTAGCCTCCACGTAACACCCATCTAGTCGGTCCAGCCGTGGGGTTGGGGTATAAACCATCTCCAGACCCACCGCCGAAGCAGCCCGGGAAAGCACGGCCATCATATTCGCTTCTAGATCCGGTGACTCGCAAACCACTCCGGAGGGAGGGAACGGGTCCGGATCCTCGTCGGATAGTGATAACCCACCCTCTGATGCAGCGATTGACATCTGGTCTCCGGTGTCATCGAGTGAAAGGGCGACCATCCGGGAGGATGGAGCGCTTCTCTCACTCGAAGCTTGGATAGACGTGCTGAGGAGTGAAGGGTTTGCGAGCGCGAGGATGGCAAATTGACCCCGACTGTAACCCTCAGATCTCTTCTTGCGGGGGACAACAGGGGTGGCTTGCTCTTTTGCAAGAGTGAGCCACGATCTTAGCTGTGCAAAAGACATGGCATCGCAGTGATGACATGTACTGCCCGCGAGCATCGCATTCACATGCTGGAGCCCCAGACATGCCACACAGGAAAGTACCGCATCCAGAAAAG
This sequence comes from Danio choprae, assembly GCA_903798125.1. NCBI lineage: Eukaryota > Metazoa > Chordata > Actinopteri > Cypriniformes > Danionidae > Danio > Danio choprae. The sequence goes on from CAIGQW010018594.1 coordinate 1,004,641, forward strand.
CACGGTCGGAACGACATCTTTAAAAAGACGCGATGTTCGACTGTGTTGCTCTTTCAGGAAACTTGCTTTTATACAAACCACTCTTGCAGAACCGGACCAAAGAAACGCCCAGGGACGGGAGAATGGACCCAGCTCGACCTCCGCTGCATGCGTTGTTGCTCACTCTGGGACCGGGAGAAACAGCCTGCTGTAGCCGGCAGCTTTCTCTTTCTCTCTGTTGAATGAAGTCAGAGGAACAGCAAAGTACTCTTTCAGTGCGTGAGGCTTTTGAAAGTCAAAAAGGTATGATTTCAGAGCAGAGCATCTTATACACAGACTGATTGTGATTGCTGCCAGCTGTGTGCGCTGACAACTCCAACTCATTGGCATTTCATTGCCCCGTTTTATTACTCTTCAGATGATTGGCTTTCTGATGAAATCCCCATAGTGGAAGTTTCCACATAGCATTGTAGTTCCCCTCTAGCTGGGGAACTGCTACCCCTATCCTCCTCCTTAATCAAACCATGCTAATCCAAGTTCCAGAAGGAGGAACCCTTCATATTGATCACTTGGTTTTATTTAATCTAGATAATGAGAAACTTGTAGATGTAGAAAGGTTGACACCTTTGAATACACCCTTGAACTTGACAACCATCTTCAGAACCAAGTCATGTTTGAAGGACCCAAATTAGCAGAGCTTAGCCAACCACTCCATACACTTCAAGCTATAGCCATTGAATTCAAGAAGAGAACAACAACAGTGGGGTGTAATATTAATGACAGTATTTTACTCTTATTAATTCTCAGTGGTTGGATAGCCATGGTTCCTCTGATACAATAATTGTATTGGCAGACGCATATGCTCCAGATTAAACTGTTAATACCAAACAGTCAGGGACCCACTGAGATGTTGAAGTTTAAACCCAATACATTCAAAACACTCCCCGAGCTTGTTACTGTGACTACTAATGACCTAGATTAAATAGTAGAACAGCAGCTAAGTGACATCCCTATCCATTACTTGCTTTTTGATTTTACCAAATTTAGACTAGCTATAAGGTGATTTTTATGTTTTTATTGTGTATTATAATTTTCTCTTTGTTCTCTCTCTTAGGCCAGAATAGTTTATCTTACTTTTATGATAGCCAATTCAGCTTTACATTAGCTAGGGTAAGATAACTTACCAAAATGCCAATGGTCAAAGAATGAGGTGTAATTTGTGCCAGTAATTAAATTCAATTCAATTCAAGTTTATTTATACGGCACTTTTTACAATGTAGATTGTGTCAAAGCAGCTTAACATTTTCTAGTAAAGTCCAGATTTCACAGTTTAGTTCAGATTAGGTCAGTTCAGTTCAGTGTGGTTTAAGTTTCTCTGCTGAAAGTTCAAATACTGAAGAGCAAATCTACAGAAGCCCAGCTCCACAAGTCCTGATCCGAGCAGGCCAGGGGCAACAGTGGCGAGGAAAAAAAATTCAACAATTGACGAAGTGAAGGAAAAAAAAACCTTGAGAGAAACCAGGGTCTGTTAGGCACGATCATTTTTCTTCTTGCCAAACTTCCTGTGTGGAGCTGCAGTCTAGGTGTGGGTAGGGCACCAGCGGGAGGTCAGGCTGGCCCACAGGATCAAGCGTACACTTGTTCGTCACTGTAGCCTTTCAGGAATCAGTCTCATGCACTTCATTCCTCCATGACCACCACAGTATCAGCTTGGGATACGGCCTGGTCGAGGATACCTTTGGATCATCTTTTCACTGGTCTAGGATCGCATCGATGGCACTGCATAATCTGTAGGGACCTCGGGATGAGTATCCCCAGGTGGAAATAGAAAATAAAGAAAATATTTAGCGTAGCTGCTGTTCATAGTGTATTTAAACCAGAAAGAAAATGGATTGTTATAGATGAAAATAGCAGTTATATAACAAATATGTAAAGCATATGAGAGTTTCTAACACAATGGCTGGTGTATTAAGACAGGAGGAGCACACTAATACATCATATCGTTATGCAATGCATTGAGTGTATGCTTTACTAAAAAGATAGATCTTTAATCTAGTTTTAAATTGAGAGAGTGTGTCTGAGCCTCGGACATTATCAGGAAGGCTATTCCAGAGTTTAGGAGCCATAAATGAGAAGGCTCGACCTCCTTTACTCGACTTTGCTATTCTGGGTACTACCAGAAGCCCTGCGTTTTGAGATCTTAAAGAGCGGGTTGGATTGTAACAAGACAGAAGGTTAGTTAGATAAACAGGAGCTAGATTATTTAAAGCTTTATAGGTAAGAAGCAATATTTTGTAATCAATACGGAACTTAACAGGTAGCCAGTATAAGGAGGATAAAATTGGGGTGATATGATCATATTTTCTAGACCTGGTAAGAACTCTGGCAGCTGCATTTTGTACTAGCTGAAGTTTATTAATAGAAGATACTGGGCAACCAGCGAACAGATCATTACAGTAATCCAGCCTAGAGGTCATAAAAGCGTGAACTAGCTTTTCTGCATCTGAGATGGATAGCATATTTCGTAACTTAGCGATATTTCTCAGATGAAAGAAGGCAGTTTTTGTGACATGGGAGATATGATTTTCAAGAGTTAGATTGCTGTCTAATATAACACCCAGATATTTTACAGTAGAGCTTATGCTAACTTTGTATCCCTCTAATTGCAGGTCAAGTTGTGAGATATGCTGTGTACAGGATTTAGGCCCAATAAGTAATAATTCTGTTTTGTCTGAATTTAAGAGAAGAAAATTGTTGGTCATCCAGTCTTTAACATCTTTAATACACTCAGTTAGCTTAGACAGTTCAGATGTCTCATCAGGGTTTGTTGAAATACATAATTGGGTATCATCTGCATAGCAGTGGAAGCTGATCCCATGTCTTCTAATAATGTCTCCCAGGGGTAGCATGTATATTGTAAACAGCAAAGGGCCTAGAATTGACCCTTGAGGCACCCCATACTTTACTGGCCTGGTTTGTGAAGGCTGTCCATTTATATTGACAAACTGGTAACGGTCAGTTAAGTATGACTTAAACCATTGTAGAGCCTGTCCCTGGACACCTGTAGAATTTAAGCGATCTATAAGGATATTGTGGTCGATAGTGTCAAATGAAGCACTAAGATCAAGTAAAACTAATAACAAGATGCAGCCTTGGTCAGCAGCTAAGAGTAGACCGTTGGTTATTTTCACTAATGCGGTTTCTGTGCTGTGATGAGGCCTGAAATCTGACTGAAACACTTCAAAAACTTCAATAACTGTTTTTCTTTTGAACACCTGCCAGATTAATGACTTTGGCATCAACCTGCCAGGGTTGGGGGGATGTAGTGAATCACAGACATTGTTACCCAAAGACTGCATGCCACAACAGGAACCCTTTGTCTCATGGAACCAAGACATAGATATGCAAAGGGCCTTCAACGACCATCAAAGTGATTTTGTAAGCAGGACTGCAAGAGGTGAAGGGTAGAGGGTTCAAAATCAGCAGGCCTTTTAATGACAGGCTGATTTAATCACCAATGCCCATTGTTCCCCTTGGCTCTCTGTGTCTGGAACGAAGGTGCAAACTACCTGGGCCAATTCCAGCTAGCACTAGGAATGAAGAAAGCCAGTACAAGCAGAAACACTGCATTTACACATGTTGGCTTTAAACCACTGAAAATGGACAAGAACTGTAAGGAAAACATGCCCAGACACTATATAGTCATCCAGGAAACCTACTATGCATCCACAGTAGAATTACCATCTGGAATAATAATTAACAGGATCCCACCTACTGACACAGAAAAACACAGAGGAGTGTTACCTTAACCAACTCTCTTCATTCTTGGACTCTATGAGTTCAGGACATTGTCACAAGAACTTTGGAATGGATGTTGGAAAGAAATTAACCATTTCTAATGTCCTAAAACACTTTTTTGTTTAACTATGTATTTTGGGAGAAAACAGCAAGCTCCACAAAGTGGAAAGGTTAGACATGATGGGTGTACGCCTGAGCAGCAACGACCCAATCACGTTCCTTCAGTTTGAGAGGCGGGAACAATCAATCCCTCCTACCACAAGAAGGAATAAAACTGTCTCTTGCAGACACATACGTGTTCTGCAAGAGACAGTTCTCTTCTTCGTGACGAGGAAGAGACAACAGCACAGCCAGAATTTACTTTTGCAAGTAAATTTACCCAGCAAGATTCTTCTCTCTAGCTACAAGAATCTGCATTTTCCATTATCTGACCTGTATTTCTTTGGATAACCCAAAGATATTCAGGAACACTGCACTGCTGAAGGACAATTCACATTTTATTTCACTGCAAGCCATTCAAGTCAGACTATATAAATAGTATAAACTTTGATTAGCCAAGATGGAAGCTGAAAACAGCAGAACTGACTTTGTAACTTACAATTTTTGGTGTGATTTGAAGTGTCGAATGAAATTAGAAGTGGTGGTAATTGAATCGCTGATTTTTGAGTTGCATGCCTTGCATGTTGCTGATCTTTTCTTCTTTGCTGGCACAGACTTCCCTAGAGCAGAGGAAGATGTGATGTATAAAAGCCTGTTCATAAGCAATTTACATTCTGCCATTAATAAAGCCCTTTCACTTATTGTTGATGTTAATCGCATGTCTGCAGCAGAGCTGACACAGATAGCCATGAGAGCCTGGGAAATGAGAAGGTAAGCACAGGAAGAAGGGACAGAGAATCAGGTGCCCATGTGTTTGAGTTTAGAGATGTGAGTGAGACTTCCTTTGAGTTAGAAGGATCAGAACTCCCTCGTTCAAGAAGTGAGCTTGTCAGCAGCCATAGCTACTCCTGTACTCCTCCTACTCCTGTGTCAAACGCTTTAAGCCTTCATGGGAATAAGATGATCAAGATGATCTTTAATAAGATGGCGCCGACGACGATGGCCGCCTTCGTGTCACGCTCTGCAGTTGTTATAGTTTTTTTGTTAGTTTGTCCTGTTTTTAGTCACATTCCTACAATTAGTTTCACCAGAGATGAATTGTTGGGCATTCGGACGCATACTCCACCAAATATCTTTCCAGATATAGACTTGTGTGATGTTTTGCTGGACATAGTAGTCGGCGGAGCTTTCGCTTTCAAACGCTTTCGGGCGCGCAGACGGGGGAAGCGTGCAGGCGCGCTTGTGAAACTCAGACAGCGTGGATTTCGAACCGCGTTGCCTAGCATCCACCTGCCGAATCTCCGCTCTCTACCCAACAAAATAGACGAACTCATTCTGCTCTCTCAGACAAACAGGGATATTTTGCATTCTGCTGCTCTGTGTTTCACGGAAACCTGGCTGAATGACGCCATACCGGACAACGCGCTTCATCTACCGGGCTATCAGCTGTTCAGAGCGGATCGCGACAGAGAATCAACGGGGAAATCGCGCGGTGGTGGGACATGCTTTTACATCAATGAAAGGTGGTGTACAGATGTAACAGTTTTAAAGAAGATGTGCTGTCCCGACCTAGAAGCACTGTTTATTAACTGTAAGCCTTTCTACTCACCGCGTGAGTTCTGCTCGTTCATCCTCGTCAGTGTTTACATTCCTCCGCACGCGCACGCGTGCCTGGCGATACAGAAACTAGCTGATCAGATCTCGGCGATGGAGCAACAACACCCAGACTGTTTTAATCATTCTCGGGGATTTTAACAAAGCAAAACTATCCCGTGAACTGACAAAATATAGACAACATGTTACATGTCACACAAGAGACAGTAACACATTGGATCATTGCTATACCACAATAAAGGATGCATACCGCTCTGTCCAACGAGCAGCTTTGGGGCACTCTGATCATTGTTTGGTTCATCTCATACCAACCTACAGGCAGAAACTGAAAACAGCCAAACCTGTATTAAGATCTGTGAAAAGATGGACTAATGAAACAGAGCGGGATCTACAAGCCTGTTTCGACCTCACTGACTGGAGCGTTTTTGAAGCTGCTACAAATGATCTGGATGAGCTCACAGAGACTGTAACATCTTATATCAGTTTCTGTGAAGACATGTGCATTCCCACCAGGACTCAACTCACATACAACAATGACAAACCATGGTTCACTGTAAAACTCAGACAGCTACGTCAGGCCAAAGAGGTTGCTTACAGAAACGGGGAGAGGGCCTTGTATAAGCAGGCCAAATACACACTGGAAAAGGAGATCAGAGTGGCAAAAAGGAACTATTCTGAGAAACTAAGGAGTCAGTTTTCTTCCAGCGACTCAGCATCCGTGTGGAAAAGTTTGAAAAATATCACAAACTATAAGACACCATCCCCCAGCACTGTAGACAACAAACGATTTGCTAACGACCTGAATGAGTTTTACTGCAGGTTTGAGAAAACACCCCACACCCACTCTGAACTGCTCTTCACACCACCATTAACACCTCATCCACCCCCCGTCTCCCCCACACCTGCACTTCAGTTCAGTGAAGATGATGTGCGCCAGGTTTTCCGGAAACAGAAGAGGAAAAAAGCACCAGGCCCAGATCTTGTAACACCAGCCTGTCTAAAATCTTGTGCTGACCAACTGGCCCCCATCTTCACCCTGATCTTCAACAGATCACTGGAGCTGTGTGAAGTGCCCTCCTGCTTCAAACGCTCCACTATCATACCCATCCCAAAGAAACCAAAACTTACAGGACTAAATGACTACAGACCGGTGGCGCTAACATCTGTGGTCATGAAGTCTTTTGAAAAACTGGTGCTGGCCCATCTGAAGAACATCACTAAACCCTCACTGGATTCTCTTCAGTTTGCCTACAGAGCAAACAGGTCTGTGGATGATGCAGTCAATATGGGACTGCATTATGTTCTGCAACACCTAGACAGACCAGGGACCTATGTGAGGATCTTGTTTGTTGACTTCAGCTCGGCTTTTAACACTATCATCCCAAAACTTCTCCTGCCCAAATTAACTCAGCTCTCCGTGCCCACCTCTGTCTGTCAGTGGATCAACAGCTTCCTAACGGACAGGCAGCAGCTGGTAAAGCTGGGAAAATTCACATCCAGTATCCGCACAATCAGCACTGGCGCCCCCCAGGGGTGTGTTCTCTCCCCTCTGCTCTTCTCCCTGTACACGAATGACTGCACTTCAAAGGACCCCTCTGTCAAGCTCCTGAAGTTTGCAGACGACACCACACTTATCGGCCTCATTCAGGACGGTGATGAGTCTGCTTACAGACAGGAGGTTAAGGAGCTGGCTGTCTGGTGCAGTCACAACAACCTGGAGCTGAACACGCTCAAAACAGTGGAGATGAAAGTGGACTTCAGGAGAACTTTCATCTCCCCCTGCTCTCTCCCCACTGAGCATCATGGACAGCATTGTGGCAGCAGTGGAGTCATTCAGGTTCCTGGGCACCACCATCTCTCAGGACCTGAAGTGGGACACTCACATTGACTCCATTGTCAAAAAAGCTCAATAAAGGCTGTACTTCCTTCGTCAGCTGAGGAAGTTCAACCTTCCAAAGGAACTGCTGAAACAGTTCTACACTTCCATCATTGAATCAGTCCTCTGCACTTCAATAACTGTCTGGTTTAGCTCAGCTACCCAATCAGACCTCCGAAGACTACGTCGAATAGTTCGGACTGCTGAGCGAATCACTGGTACAACCCTCCCTACTCTCCAAGAACTGTACTTATCCAGAGTGAGCAGAAGGGCTGCCAAAATCACTCTGGACCCCTCACACCCAGCACACTGCCTCTTTGAACTTTTACCTTCTGGTCGACGCTACAGAGCACTGTGCACCAGAACAGCCC
>CAIGQW010018594.1:1013610-1046350 GCA_903798125.1 Danio choprae
AGAGAGAGAGAGAGAGAGAGAGAGAGAGAGAGAGAGAGAGAGAACTTTCCCATATATATTAGTGTAAAACCCAAAACAATGTGTTTTGATTAAGTCTTAAACAATGATTAAGATTATATTGGATAACGAAGGCATTTTAAAAAAGCACTTTAATCCAAAAAGATTGAACAAAAGGACATTCCCAAAATAAGTGAACTACACTTTAAGTAGAAATTTCCCAGAAAGAGTAAGGTACATCAATGTCACTTTTAAAATGTGTTCATAAATAGCTTGACAGGAAATATTTTATAATCATATAAATAATTTTATGATGATTCAATAAAATAGTTCTTTAACTTTATTTGTTAAGAAACCTTTAGGGTGGTAGGATCAATGATGATAATTATTTTATTACAAGTCTGTAAGACTTGGGGCCCTATCATACACTTGGTGCAATAAGGCACAAGACGTGTTTGCCCTGATGTGTAGCTATTTTCAGACCAACGCAACCTTAATTTCCCTGTTTTGTGGACTTATGGGTGTTGGCTAGAAAAGGTCTAGAAAAGAGGGTAAGGCACAATTTTGACGAGTTGCTACTTTGAGGAACTAAAATAGATTGTGCAGTTGACCAGCTGAAAGCAGGTCTAAAGTCCAGCGCAGAACGTGTTAGTTGTGCGCCTCGGAAGTACAGCAATATTCAAATATCTTTACAAATGACAAAAAATTTAAGAAGTACAATATTACAAACATTATTACTTCCTACATAAATATAAAAAACACTGTCTCCATGACTTCTTCATCTCGGGGGACTTTTTTTCAGTTGAAATTTTTTTTAAATACAACTTGCTTTTGGATAATCAGGTTTTGGACCATATCCGGTATCGTGTGTTTGGATATATAAGTTCTTTTTGACCACACTTTCTTATTATTGCTCATTTATTCATTTGCTGGAAATTAGAACTGAATTTAGAAATAGTTTTGAAACAAATCTTTGAGCTTAACAAACAAAATTAATTATGCAGGCTAATGGATGTCTTCAGTGGAGTGTACAACAGTTTCCTTATCCACAAAAGAGAGAAAGAGAAAGTGAAAGTAAAGGCCGATTGGAAGAGGCTCATTCTTTATCCTCGCACTGCAGATGGTCTGTTTAATGCTAGTTTTCTCGCTAGTGAAGCATTCAGTTTTTACACTTACAAGTCCGCATTGTAAATAGCAAATATGCCATGGCATGGCGCAACTGACTCTTAAAGGGAATGTGAGATGAGACTCTGATTGGTTTATTCTAAAAACACACCCATAACTCATTAAGAGAATAAGCACAAACCTGTTAGACCATGCGCCGCAACGGAGAGCTTATTTTTCCATCTTTAAAATAGCAATGACATGCCCTTAATCCTTTTGCACCCTGCGCTTTAGACTTTGAGCCTAGATTGTTAAAATAGAGCCCTTTGAGTTAATATTTAGGTTATTCACTAAAATATATAATTTAAATCATTCATGGAGCTGAATGCAGTAAATAGTCTGTATAAAAAAGATCGAAAATAAACCTATGCAAACAATCTAGCCTTTATAAACAAATTATTTAACAAAATTTGATGCTGCAGTAAAATATTTGTAGTCTTTTAATAAGCATGATGTGTACAAGATAGAGATGGTATAAAAAGTTAATTGTTTGTTTGTGAGAATTGTTGATTGTTTGTAATTTGTGAGATGGAGGTTGTCCAATAATAAACCCGAAACACACGTGGTTGTTGTCATACGGTAAACTCAGCCAATCGTCGTCATTGCAGCTCCTGCAGTCGCTCTTCAGATGCTGCACCGGCTGAGTCTGCCATCTGATCTGGGAGTACGGTCACGGTACTTTGATGCCACATGTGACAATCACGTGGCGTCTGCGCAGTGTCAGGCCGAAAAAAAAAAAATCTAACCGGCATGCACTTTAAGACAGATTACGATCGGTCTGCGCATCGCTACGTGAAGTGGAAGGCACTTTTTGTCTTTGGGCCACTCATATGCATAATGAGGATCCCTGAACAGACAGACAGATGGACTTTACACAGAGCATTAAAGAATGTAAGCTGTATAAGTTATTATCATGCATTCTGCAGAATGTGTTGTATTAAACATGATTAATTATTTAAATGTATTAAACATGACACTCTAAACTAGGGGTGTCAAAATTAATTGTTTCTTCGATGCACTGAGATGCAGACGCAAACAATTCAGTAGCGTTTCAATAATAATCATAACCGATTATGTACTGACGTCATTTATCACATATGCGTTATATGGCGATAACTTACTTGAGGGAGGAGACAATGAGTAATTAAAACTACCAACTACATAAAAAGCAGATAACTGTGCACAATTCACTGCTTGTGAATTTGCTGGACCGTCTTTCACTGACAGGGAAGTACATCAGAACCCAGCTAGGAAAAAATTAAAGCTGAAACTCTCTCTCACTTTCTGTGGCCCCTTTGACCAACCTGCTGTTGTGTTCGTGAGGTAACGTTTTATCTCCTCTCTCGGCCGTTACAACAGTAACATCACTTGTGGATTCAGACACGAGAGTGTCTGCAGAGCGAGTTTTCTCCACCGTCGGCGTCTATATTGGATCAGCTGATCTCCACGGCTGTTTAACATCAGTGTCCGTGTCACTGTTTGCTGAACAGTGCCAGAGCCATGCTGACCGTTAGAGCAAATTGCAGCCTTTTCTGTTGAGCACATGATCAATCATAGGCATTTAAGAACTCGCTCAACAATGCTCAAAAAGCAAGCAGGATAATATTTACATTTGTTTATTTGCTATAAATGCTCATGTTGTTCAGTGCATGTACTTGAGTTTTGTTTGATACATTCAAAAAAAGTGTTTTCTTTGAGCAGGAAAAAATTAAAGGTACAGTTCATATATCTGTCTGCTTGTATTAAAGGACAAAATTGTATCACAAATAATATGTAAATATAAATTCAAAATTTTAATACAAGAATTGTGTTGCTAAGTAAAATATCCAATTGTTTATGGAAAGCATTGTAAATGCACCGTGATGCACTGAGATATTGAAGTTAACCGAATCGATGGCATGATAATCGTAATCAAACCGAACCGAACCGTGAGACCAGTGTAGGTTCACACCCTTACTCAAGACACACATTAAGTAGGATCTATGTAATTCTATATTATATAACACCCAAATGGGTTTGGTATTGGTATCTTTTGGTACATGCATATAATATTTTAACTACTTTTGCTATAGAGCAGAACATATAGATTGCAAACAAACATATTATATACCATTTGGAGTGAGTTTTGAGTTCTAATAGTCTTTTTTAAATCTGGAGTGGGTTTTGGGATGTGTTTGGGTTGCAAAGATGGTAGGAGGGAGGTTTCTCAGACCAGCAAGGAATGGGTCACAAGGGGCTGATTAGACTTCTTGGTAAACAAGGTGTCACCCACAGTGATTTTTGGCTCCAGACTCCCTGGCACCTATGGCCATGAATGTCAAAGCAGTAAGACATATGATATTGGGAAGTGATCATGTTCTTCAGCTATGGCCTGTATGCTACAGTGGTCTAGTCAGCAAGGCAAGACAGTTGAAAATGAAAAAGCTGATCAGATGAGCATAACTAAAATTTATCACGTTAATTGAGTTTTTGAAAGATCGTAAGTCAAAAGAAAAATCCCACAAGACAGATAGGGATCCACCATCAAAAGCATGACTAGGAAATTAATCTTCCCTTCCGCAATCCAGTATGTACTTCATTGGATGGGGGAAGGAGCCAAAAGGGCAAAAAGCTCTTAGACAGACTACTAGACCTGTACAGTCAGAAGATAACATATCTGTACCCACTTTGCGCCAGCTTCTAGGTCACCTGACACAGAAAAGAAAGGCAAAGAGAATTTACATTACTACTTCAATCGAAGGTATTTTAGAATGTGATGCTCTGTTAGATACTGGTTCAGAGATTTCTCTAATGTCAGCCAAATTGTTTGAAGAGCTCAAGAAAAAGACTCATGTTCTAGGGAAATGGATCAGGGTAGAAAAATTGTCAGATTAACATTACAAGCTATACCCAAGACCATGTGCCTGTTAAACAGTGAGTTTGAACAGAGCAAATTTTTGGCCAAATGAAAATTGTTCACTCATTGGCCAGGATTTACCTAATAGACTTGAACCTCTAATTGACTACAACAATGGTCCATTATGTGCACAAGTTAGCCCACAAACACCACAGCCCATCAAAAGTAGTTCTTTCAAACAGAATCACTACTTAAGCAATCAAGGTAGAAAGAGTGTCTGATACAGACACTTTAGTAGTGTGTAATGTCCACTCTCCAGTAGAAAGCCTCAATCAAGAAATGATGCAGGCCATTACCCTTCAGTCAGTGGAAATGTCACAGGAGAACTGGTCTCCCAAACAGGTGCTAAAAAAAGAAAGATGCATTTCTATGTGCTCTAAAATGCCATAACTCAAAAGTATACAGACCACAGGTAGTAGATGGCATACAGGTTAATGTCCTTTGGTCTGAAGAACCAGCCATAAGTAAACAATTGTATGAGCTGTTGCTGGAAAAATCTTGCGTGATACCAATGGTAGAAAAGAAGCAGAAACTGTACCTTACCAATGACCCCCAACCATCCTCAGTTAAGAGTGTTGGAGTTTGATCTGTCAGTCTTAAACTTTGATGCAAACAGTTAATTCATTACATGTCTGTAGTTCCTGATCTGACACATGCAGTAGTGATTGGATCTGTTTTGTTAGTAACGTTAGGAGTTAAGATAGACACTGTCAAACGTGTTGTGGTCCCGTGCAGAAATCTGGCCCAATCTGTTGTCAGGTGATGCTAGTCACATGTGTTCTAACCAAACTATACCCCATGCCTGTAAGATTGTGAATAAATTTGAGACAGTCAGACTGGTCTTGAAAATGAGTCAGGATCTGCAGAATGCAAAACTTTTTTTTTTCAACCCTCTGCTGAGTTCAGCCAGCTTGATGGCTTAGTTAGTGGCAACTCGCTAGTTGAGATTAATAACTGCTCATCACACCTGGTACAGAATCCCACAAGATGTGATATTCACAATCCCACACATATTCCGTTAGGGTACTTAATTGACAGCTCTTTCCATGACTTTGAATTAACAGTTCCAGTCATAGGAGAACTCCCAGATCTGCCATTGCAAGAGGAAAGCAGCAAGCAGGTGTACTTTACCTACACAAATAAGATGATTTTAGTCATACCTCATCCATTATGGAATGAAGGGACAGTGTGTAGAATAGACTGTGGCAGTGAGAATGAGATGGTTGTGCATGCTTTAGTAACTCAAGGGCCACTCATCTCATCGAATTTTGAACAAGAGACAGAATAATGTACTGCACCCTATGCAGGTCTTGAAATTGAGATACAACAGCAAAGGCAGATGCTTTTGAGTAAGAAGATCAGCAACAAGAATTGCGACAGCTATTTTACGCACATCTTCTTACAGGAATCTTCTCAAAAGACTCTTATGACTGTGGATTCACTGAAATAAACACAGTTTGCATCCCTACTGACCCAGATGCCTCACCTATATTTATCAGACAATGCAGAATTTCTCTTACTGCTTTTGATTCAATTCAGGAGATTATTGAATCTCTGTTAGAGAAAAATATAATTTGTTAATGTAATTCTACCTACAATCGTTGCCAAAAGTTTTCAGAATGACACAAATATTAGTTTTCACAAAGTCTGCTAAACTGCTTTGTTTCAGTTGTTTTTGTCATGTACTAAAATATAATTACAAGCACATATGTTTCAAAGGCTTTTATAGACAATTACATGACATTTATGCAAAGAGTCAGTATTTGCAGTGTTGGCCCTTCTTTTTCAGGACCTCTTTAATTCGACTGGGCATGCTCTCTATCAATTTCTAGGCCAAATCCTGACTGATAGCAACCCATTCTTTTATAATAACTTTTTGGAGTTTGTCAGAATTAGTGGGTTTTTGTTTGTCCACCTGCCTCTTGAGGATTGACCACAAGTTTTCAATGGGATTAAGATCTGGGGAGTTTCCAGGCCATGGACCCAACATTTCAATGTTTTGGTCCCTGAGCCACTTAGATATCACTTTTGCCTTATGGCATGGTGCTGGAAAATGCATTGTTCTTCACCAAACTGTTGTTGGATTGTTGGAAGAAGTTGCTGTTGGAGGGTGTTTTGGTACCATTCTTTATTCATGGCTGTGTTTTTGGGCAAAAGTGTGAGTGAGCCCACTGCCTTGGATGAAAAGCAACCCCACACATGAATGGTCTCTGGATGCTTTACTGTTGGCATGACACAGGACTGATGGTAGCGCTCATTTTTTCTACTCCAGACAAGCCTTTTCCAGATGCTCCAAACAATCGGAAAGGGGCTTCATTGGAGAATATGACTTTGCCCCAGTCCTCAGCAGTCCATTCGCTATATCTGCAGTCCAATTTGTCCCTGATGTCTTTTTGGAGAGAAGTGGCTTCTTTGCTGCCCTTCTTGACACCAGGCCATCCTCCAAAAGTCTTCACTTTACTGTGCATGCAGATGCGCTAACACCTGCCTGCTGCCATTCCTGAGCAAGCTCTGCACTGGATCCCGCAGCTGAATCCTCTTTAAAAATCCTCTTTCTTTGAAGTTCTTGATGATCCTATAAATTGTTGATTTAGGTGCAATCTTAGTAGCCACAATATCCTTGCCTGTGAAGCCATTTTAATGCAACGCAGTGATGGCTGCACGCAGTTCATGCTTTCAGGTCACCATGGTTAACAATGGAAGAACAATGATTTCAAGCATCACCCTCATCAACCTTTTAACATGTCAAGTCTGCCATTATAACCCAATCAGCTTGACATAATGCCATGATACATCTTGAGACATATCACCAACCTGTCCAATTCTTAAACAGCCAAAGGTTGGGGGACGGTAGAGTTTCAAGCAGCTGCATTGCTACTTGAATGATGGCACTGCAAGGATATGAGGTAGAAGTGAGGTATGCCCAGAACAATAAAATGACCCTAGGCCAATGTCTGGCAAACTGTCAACATGACTGAACATACTGAATTCAATTCAATTCATCTTTATTTCTATTTTGCTTTTACAATGTAGATTGTGTCAAAGCAGCTCAACATAGGAGATTATAGTGAATTGAAACAGTGTCAGTCCAGTTTTCAGAGTTTAAGTTCAGTTTAGTTCAGTTCAGTGTGGTTAAATTTTCACTGCTGAAAGTCCAAACACAGAAGAGCAAATACATTGATACGCAGCTCCACAAGTCCTGAACCATGCAAGCCAGTGGTGACAGCGGCAAGGAATGAACTTCACCAGTTGGCGAAAGTGAAGGGAAAAAGCCTTAAGAGAAACCAGGCTCAGTTGGGCATGACTATTTCTTCTATGGCCAAATTTCTTGTGCAGAGCTGCAGTCTTAAGCGCTGTAGGCTGGAGAAAGCTGGACGTCCATCGTGGAGAAGCTGCAGGTGGGAGAGATCAGCGGCTGGTGTACAGGCTGGCCCTTCAGGATCAATGCGAAGACTCTTCTCTCACTAGGGTTTTACAGGAATCTCCATGATCATCACAGCAGCTGCTCAGGATACGGCCTGGTCCAGGATTATAGAAACCTCAGGAATAATAAAAACATAAGCGCAGATGCCATTTAAATTATAATGTCTTTTGGGAAGTGTTCCGGCTCCGGTTGCCCGAAATAATGCAGACTAACGATCCTTTAGAGGATTTGGATTTCAAAAGCATTTGTGTTTTGTGCTGAAGTACAACAAGACCCAGAGTCAAATGTCCTAAGCATCTTTATTATGATGAAATTGTGTGCACATGTCTTCCAAAGGCTTATGTTAATGGATATTCTTACCACCATGAGCAACATATAAGGGCAGGAGTCGGATTAAACGAAAGTGACTACCCATGTAAAGCCCAGCAGTACTGTTTATATAGCTTTGGCCAGAGATGAAACAAGACATTTCATCTTATATCCAGGGCTGTTTGGTTTGTTGTCAGTTCCAACCATCTAATCCCCTTCAAAGGGCCCCTCTCCAGAGGAGAGGAGTAACATTTCCCTGATCTCATCTTCAGATAGACTAGATTGACCCTGTAGCTAAGTCCTCTAGAAGCAACAAATACCTCCTCAATGCAACTTGTGCATTCACAAAATAGGTAGAATGTCTCCCAGCTAGGAATGACACAACTGACACTACAGCAGTCTTAACCATATTTTTTAGTCATTGGGGGTTTGCCTCTCTCAGTAGACTCAGATTGGGGTACTCATTTCACAGCCGAATGACCGAACTGTGGAAAATACTAGGAGTTCAGGCTAAACTGCATATCTCTTATCACCCCCAGTCGTCAGGACAGGTAGAAAGAGCAAATCAAACTGTGGTAGAGATGCTGAGAAAATATGTGTTGTCTAGTGGGAAAGACTGGGATATAAAGCTTCTATTAGTCTTAACGGCAATACAGTCAACACCTCATAACTCTACAGGTATTACACCTTATGAAATGATGACAGGGCGAGAGATGACACTCCCACTTCATCTTCTGTATCACCAAGAGGATGTCAGCATAGTCACTGCTTACACTGCTTGAAAATATGTAGAGGACCTCAGAGCTCATCTCAAACAAACCTTTGTATTTGTACACCTTTTAGAAAAAGGTGCAGAGGGCAGAAAAGCATACTATGACAAAAAGACCAGCACCATAGAGTTCTAAGTAGGAGACAAAGTACTGCATTTTAACTTTGCAAAGCCAGTAGGAGTTTCCAGAAAGTTCCTCCCAAACTGGTCTGGTCCATTTGAGATTGTAGGGAAATCACCTAAAAGTACCAAAAGGAAAAAGATTACCTGAATTCAAATGGGTTCACATAAACCAAGTTAAGAATTACAAACCTCAGACGGTAAAATGTGAAGGAAACTTTGCCCAGGATTAATTACCGTGTATAGACATAGTTACAGGTAGTATAGTAATAACTTACAATACACAAAGCATGTAAGTTAGTGTACCTGTGACAGAAAAGAGACATTTCATATATGTATATCTTATTACAAAATGAACCCGCTTTACCTGAATTTTGTGATCTTTGTTTTCAATGCAGCCCAGCCACCAAGAATAGTGGAATCTGGTCTCCATATAGGCATTGCACTCCAGGAGGCCCCTAGAATTTTAATAACTGACTGTCAAGTGCATACTCAAAGAGTCTTTGTTAGGCAGGACCCAGCTGATGTGTATAAGAAACACATAAATACAGCAAAAATTATGTCAGGCCGGGCATCACAATGGACTGAGATTACCATACAACATGCCCAGCTAGACATAATTCAAATTATTGGCCAGTTACAAAAGTTCACCATAACCCAGGGAGAATTTAGAGAAGTAAGACGCCCAAAGTGTTTTCTAGGCACTAAGCTGCTTCAGCTCTTGGCTCACTGTTTTTAATTGGCACCTCAACAATTAATTCCATTAGCATATGCACTTTAAAAAAGCATGTGTAAGGATTACAAAAGGAAATGCCAGAGATCCAAAACAAACTAGACTTGCAGCAAAGGCAGCTACAAAATTTTGGTTCAACTCTGGACGCAACAATTCTTACAGTAAATCAGCACACTGCCCTTTCAAACTACACTATCCATATTGTAGGAAAAATTCTGGATAACCTACAACATGACTATGCCCACGTACAAATGGTTCACAGATTAATGCAAGACTTACTTAGAGAAATAAGTTCTGCTGTAGACAACTTGGAAAAAAAACAAATTCCTCCATATTTGGTATCTGTTGGGATGGTAGAGAAAATCTTGAAACAGGCAACACAGGGAACCACCCAAATGCACTTGGCCTATAGCCTGGGTGGCGCTATACCAATCCATATAAACACTGTAACAAACTCCTCCTAGAAATTTCATCAGATCAAAACCAATTTCTCTCAGTATAATGTAAAGACTTTTGTGATGTTAAATTGTGAAGATCTAGAGTTTTCATTGAAGGGCGTGTCCGTGGTGGACTGACAAACTTCAGTGTGTCACCATGCAAGAGGAAGTACTTATAACTCAGCCACACAATGGGTCTGCCTGAAACTTTACGTTCATTGAGATTACTCTCATAAAGTCATCTGCATGCCAATACACAGACAGAAGAAAGTTTGGCATAAATCTGTGATTTTCTCAGGTTTTTTAAATATTTATCAGCTTAAATTATTATTGTCCACTGTTCTCTGTCATCCTAAAGCCACCTGGCGGCAGTGAGCCTGTGGGTGAGGTCCCTTTCTTCTTCTTCTTTTCTAGAATGAATCACATTTTTGAGGGGCTATACATACTTGAAAACTCACAAAACTTTGTACACACACCAGAAGTGGTTAAAATTTATGTTTGTTTTAGGTTTTGGAAATGGGTGTGGCAAAATGGCTCGACAGCGCACCTATGCACTTTTTGACAGAGTGGCCCCTGAGCTACGTTTCACACACACACAAACAAAAATTGGCACACACATCAAACATGTCAATACCTTCAAAAATGCAGTTTTTGCCCTTTCCAGGTGTTGCAGCTTGCAGCTGTCAGTGTTCGTCCGCGTCATCCTTTGTTTATGTCATGTGCTTTCTTTGTCCTTCTCCCGCCATCGTCATTGTTAATCTGTTCCACCTGTGTTCATCCCTTGTGTGTGATTACCTTAATCATTCCTTCATCCATTTATACCCTTTTGTCTGTGTCCATTGTTGTCCGGTATTTTGATTCGTCCTTTGATTCCTTGAATCGTGTGGGTCTCGTCCTGTGTCGTCCTGTCTTCCCGTATCCCATATCTGTTACCCGTAAGTGTTCAATAAACCCGTTTTGTAATGTTTATCCTTCTCCGTCTCGTCATGTTATCCTCCGCCCTCCGGGCGTTACATAATACCGGACCGAAAGTTAGCGGCGTGTTTTCCCCCGATTTTCTTTTTATAGTCCTTTTTTCCCTCAGTGTTTTATTTTTCTCCCTCCGTGTTCCCTTTAATCCCGTCCGTCCTTCCGTTTCCCGTCACCACCTGCTGGAGCAGGGGGAAAGCAGCCCTGAGGACCATAGCCGAGCGACTACGAACAGCTTTCCGGGCGACGTGCTCTCCACGCCCATCATCTGTTACAGAGCACGATCGCCCGAAGATGGTCCTCAGGGCAACACCGCCGCAAAGATGGAGTGGACACTGGCGAGTAAAATATTTCCACTCACCGCCTTCCTGGAGGATCTCGTCAGTGCCACTCCCGACCCAGTGACCAGCCAATCAACATCGTCCACCTGCAGGGAGCGCTTGCCAGAGCCCACCGCAGACGGAGAGCCACCCCCGACCAATGAGCCATCGCCCCCTAGAGCGACAGAGCGGAATTGCGTTAAGATGGAGGAGCTTAAACACCCGTCTGACCAGGTGTGTGTGCCGGCAACACCGCCAAGAGGGGGAGTCCTGGCGGCTACCCGCGGAACCAGCGAGAGTCCCGCCCACCCCCCCTATGCAGATGGACAGCGACTGGACACTGGGAGGCTACTCACTGGCTTCTGGAGCTTGACTTTTGATCATCCGCTGCGTTTAGGCAGCAATATCCGTCCGCTGTTACCAGGCAGCAATCAACTGTTTCTACACAGTTTTTTAATTCTTCTCCTAGAAAAAAGCCTCAGCTCCAGGGTCATGAGTAGCTTCCCACGGTCCCCCAGAACTGCAGCCAGTCATCCAGCTCCAGCACTGCTGCAGTCAGCCAGCCCCCCAGCTCACGCTCCAGCTCCGGAAATGGAGCGCGCATATGGGTACTGCCTGTCTGCGTCACCCTCTGGAGGGTGTCGCCCAGCGTCAGCTCCTACGGCCTCCGAGCTGCGGACTCCACCTCGGCCCTTCGACCCTAGGGCTCCGCGTTGGCTCACTCCTCCCTCGTCTTCGTCGTGGGCCGTCCGCCCACCAGCTCCGCCAGGCTCCCTCGTCCCTCCGGCTCCACCTTGGTCAGTCGTCGCCCTTCCTACACCTCTGGACTCCACTCATCCGGCTGCACCTCATCGCACCGTCCCACCGGCTGCGTTGAGCTCCTCCATCCCTCCAGCTACGCCTTGGTCCTCTGTCGCTCTGGCTACGCCGCGGGCTTCCGGAACCCCGCCGTCGCCTTGCTCGGGTGAGCCGCCTGCTTCGCCCGGCCCTCAGGAACCTCGGCGTCACCTTCGCCCATCGGCTCTCCGTCCCTTCCTTGGGCTCCACCGCCATCAGCGGCGTCTCCCTCGGTCGGCCCCCTGGAGTCAGCAGCCACTCCTCCTCCATGGTCCCGCCCTTCCTCGACTCCGCCCGGGGCCGTCCTTCTGGCTGTGTCCTGGGTCCTCCTGCTCCAGTTCCCTTCCTGTCTCCCCCTTGGACTCCTCCCTTGTACCCTCCCCTTCTACCATCCTCCTTTTTGTTTCCTGTTGAAGGCGCGGGGACCGCGCCTTCAAAAGGGGGGGGTACTGTCAGTGTTCGTCCGCGTCATCCTTTGTTTATGTCATGTGCTTTCTTTGTCCTTCTCCCGCCACCGTCATTGTTAATCTGTTCCACCTGTGTTCATCCCTTGTGTGTGATTACCTTAATCATTCCTTCATCCATTTATACCCTTTTGTCTGTGTCCATTGTTGTCCGGTATTTTGATTCGTCCTTTGATTCCTTGAATCGTGTGGGTCTCGTCCTGTGTCGTCCTGTCTTCCCGTATCCCATATCTGTTACCCGTAAGTGTTCAATAAACCCGTTTTGTAATGTTTATCCTTCTCCGTCTCATCATGTTATCCTCCGCCCTCCGGGCGTTACAGCAGCTTTAATTTACATTTATTTTCTGACATATTAGGGGTAGTACTTTATAATAACTGCACACTATGAATCAATTATTAAGGAGTGACAAGTAATTAATTCATAATTTGTTAAGCATTAACTCTACATCAATAGACATTAGAAAAGCAGTTTATAAATACAACTACAAATGCCATATTCTTGACTTAAGCACACATAAAATGTGCTTAATTGTGTTTTCCTTACTAGTTAAGTATTGTATTATTTACAAACCCTTAATTTAAGAGTGAGCGACACGGTGGCTCAGGGGTTAGCACTGTTGCCTCACAGCAAGAAGGTCGCTGGTTTGAGTCCCGGCTGGGTAAGTTGGCATTTCTGTGTGGAATTTGCATGTTCTCCCCATGTTGGCATGGGTTTCGTCTCAAGTTTCCCCCACAGTCCAAAGACATGCACTATAAGTGAATTGGATCATCAAAATCCATAGTGTATGTGTGTGAATGAGAGTGTATAGATGTTTTCCAGTGCTGTGTTGCAGCTGGAAGGGCATCCAATGCGTAAAACAGATACTGGATAAGTTGGCGGTTCATTCCACTTTGGCTATGAATAAAGTCAAGTCAAGTCAAGTCATGCTTTATTGTCATTCCGCTACATGTGTGGACATACAGAGGAACAAAATGTTGTGTCTCGCAGGACATTGTTTTATAAAAAAACCTATGCATAACTAACATATATTATAAAATAGAATAAAATACTTAAACTGTGCACATAAGACAGGCTATACAAGTACTTTTACATGAGACTGAACAATGTTGAGCAGGATATTGTGCAAAAAAAGGTATTTAAGGTCTAATATTGTGCAAGAGGTATTTAAGGTTGAAGCAAGCAGTGCAACATGATTGTGGTACATTTATAGTAAACATTGAGTCCTTGTAAGGTGGAGTTTAGATAAAGTGTTAGGTGCATAAGAGAGAACAGTGTTTCTCCAGGTGGTTTGTCAAGCCCACTCACCTGAATGAAGCAGAATTTAAAAATGCACAGTGTTTTCAAAAGACATGGAGTGATTAGGAAAGTGTCTATAGTGCAAATGTGCAACCTGGTGCAAGAGTCAGAGACGAAGGGGTGTCCTTCCACAGGTGGTTTGTTAAGCCCACTCACCTGTATGGGACATACAAAGGAATGCATGGGGGAGGTTTCAGAGGGGGGTAAGTTGACTGGAGTTGAGGGCTCTAACAGCCTGTGGGAAGAAGCTGTTGAGTGGTCTAGCTGAGCAGGCTTTAATACTTTGAAACCTTCTTCCTGATGGCAGCAGCTGAAAGAGACTGTGGAAGGGGTGAGTAGAGTCTTTTACAATACTGCTAGCTTTGCTGGAGGACCGTGAGAGGAAAATGTCCTGAATGGAGGATAGAGGGGCACCTATGATCTTTTTGGCAGTGTTCACTGTGCGCTGGAGGGTCTTGCGGTCGGCAGCACTGCAGCTTCCATACCAGACAGTGATGCAGCTGGTCAGCACACTCTCAATGGTTTCCCTGTAAAATGTGGATGGGTGGAGGGAGACTTGCTCTTTTCAGCCGGCAAAGAAAGTGTAGGCGTTGTTGTGCCTTCTTGGAGAGGGACGTGGTGTTGGTAGTCCAGGTGAGATCCTCTGTGATGTGCACCCCCAGGAATTTAGTGCTGCTGACTCTCTCGACAGTCGAGCTGTCGATGGTCAGTTTCTCCTGAAATCAACGGAGTTTCTCCTGAAATCCACCACAACCATGTTTGTCCTCTCTACATTGAGGAAGAGGTTGTTGGTGGCACACCATTCAGCCAGCTGTGCCACTTCCCCTCTGTAGTGCGTTTCATCATTGCTGCTGATGAGACCTACCACTGTTGTGTCATCGGCGAACTTGATGATGCGGTTGGAGTATCCGAGGTGGGGGCGGGGCTCGGCTTTATACATGTTGTTGTTTGTTGTGTAAACCAAGTCCAACGTGTTGCTTCCCCTTGTTGCAAAGTTCACATGTTGGTAAAACTTTGGCAACACTGACTTCAAGTTTGCATGATTGAAGTCGCCGCCTATTATGAAAAATGCTTCCGAGTTTGGTGTTCGCTGATGGCGTTGCACAGCTCGCAAAGCGCATCCTTTGTGTTTGCGCTTGGCGGGATGTAAACCGTGACAATAACAATGGCTGTGAACTCCTGTGGCAAATAAAATGGGCGGCACTTCACGAGCATAAACTCCACCAGTGATGAACAGTGTTTTGTCACTACCACAGTACTTTTGCACCATTCTTTGTTTATGTAAACACACAAGCCTCCCTCGCGGGTCTTACCAGACAATGTTGTATCTCTGTCTGCGCGGTAGCATTCTGCTGCCGATTTCCAAAAAACTTTGGCGATCGTAGATGTGTACTGTAAGCAATGGTCTTTTTAACTACTGCGGTTCGAACTGTAGTTTGCCGAATGACTAAAAAGTTATCAGTATGATGGTGAAAAACTGTACATTTCTAGTCAAACCATCCCTTTACAATCTTATACCAAAAACAGAAATAAGGGACGTATTAATAGCTAAAAATGTGGGAGAGCGTTGCTGTTATGTGATTGTATTATATTGCAATATGGAGCAATTAAGTATTCCTGTAAATCAAAAGTAATTCACAAATACTTGAAAATGAAATGATTTAATAACAATACTTCTCTGTGGTTACAACTGAATTAGTTACAAAATAACTGTATAAAATTATTAAAATTGAAATGATGGAAAAACATATGACATAAATTGTATCCAGCTTAAATGTAAAATAAAGTTACCTGAGAGAGGCAGAGACAGGGGAGGGAGAGAGAGAGACAAAGAGAATAGGCCCTAAAGATGGCCTGATAGTAGTAGAGTAAGAGAAGATAGCCTCCAGAGCTGGAGGAACAGCCAGAAAAGCGCAGAGCAGGAAAAAGACACAGAGCAAAGTTTACCAACTCTTTTGTATCTTTCTTGACCATGTGACCAAAGCCCAAATGCTGAGACATTCAAACTGACCAATCAACATGTGACCACATCGTAAAACCCCCAATGTCCACACACCAGGCCCTGATCTTATCAGTATCTGCCTTTGGAATCTGTATGGACCTTCTTGGTGAAAAAGACATGTTTTGCCATATAAACAAATTCATATAATAATTTTCATTCTTACAGTACCTTGTTGATTCCTTGTTAATCTGCGGTGAACTGATGATGAACTGACGAACTGATGACATTATAAGACATAAAAGCACCGTTTTGTGGGCCGTGAGAAGCCGCTGCATCTGGACGCGCCACCATCTTGGTTCCAAATGAGCCTTCTTGGTTCCAAATGACTAAGTAAAATTACTAAATTAATAAAGAGACTAAGCCGAAGGAAAATGAATGAATGAATGAATGAATGAATGAATGAATAATTAAAGTTTTTTTCTTTTCTTTTTTTTTTGAACAAGTAAGTAAATGTCAAGTAAATTAATAAACCATTTAAATGAATTTATACAACTTATTTTTCAGGCATATAGTAATAATCTGTATGTTAATAAATGCATTATTAACCCAAATTCCTACAGTTTTGTGACCTAATCTAAAGTGATGATTATTTACAGGCTCAATTGTATCCTAAACAGAAAAATTAACAAGAGAGTGATTCAGAACAAAAAAGAAAATATTAATTTCAAGATACAACAATGAAACACATTTGAAATTTATAGTCCATGAATTGCAAATTATTTAACTTGCACTTAGAAACAGCTTTAAAAATGGCCCTGATGTAAGCTACATTTTTAATTTGCAGGGTATAAATGGAATAGTTATCTTGAGTACACTTCAGTACTTTTTACTAATAATTTTAGTATTTAGAATTTTATTCTACTTGCACATATTTTTGGCATAATGGTACTTTTACTGTAGTATGTTTTTTCAGTACTCATTTTATTAAATTGTTAGGTTAGAGTTGTATTATGAGGTGGTTCTCGTTTCTTTAGCCTTCCTCATGGGGTGTTGATCAGAACACATAAGTGGATCAGGCAGTCAAGTTCAATCAAATTGGGTTTATTTAACACTGAAAATGTGAACGCAGATGCGTTTTTAGAAAGCAGATGCCTCAAATAACTGTACATGAGTATGTCTGTGTGTGATTCTACAATAAAACAATATGACACCTGAAACTGTATACTTTGAACAATGCATTAATCATATATAAGCATGAATTGATTGATTGATTTGTCATATGTGGAATGAATGATTAAACCCCTTCTTTTTCTTTCATTTCTTTTATCTATGATTTTAACTAAACATTTTTAAAATTTATTATATTAACATTATAAATTTAACTCTAAACTATACTGTTAAGTGCCATAGCATGATGAGTCACACCCCCATACTCCAAGGGAAAAATAATAGTGTGTGTGTGTGTGTGTGTGTGTGTGTGTGTGTGTGTGTGTGTGTGTGTGTGTGAGTTACTCAATAAAGTAGATTTTTTTATTTAAAGAAAAGTGCCTTTATATATTTATGAGTCTACTGCCTTAAATCTTGTTACCATGCTGAAATAGAAATTTTTATTATAACTAAATCAGTTTTTAAAGTCAACTGTTACTATTCAGTCAAATGAGCACTGGAAAATGTGTTTGTTCGGTTCTAAAGAGTCAATTCTTTTAAAGTCCCCTTTAAATTCACTTTAAATTCACTATTGAGCTCCTTTAGACTTTTGATGCCTAACAATGTGCATAAAGCATTTTGAAACTGAAAGAACTCAAACACTGGCAATAATCATAGAACAACATTAAACCAAAGACTTTTAAATTACATAAGTAATTCTTATTATACATAAGTGATCACTCTGAATTACATAAGTAATCAAGAATTACATAAGTAATTCTTATTATACCAGCATTATGATGTAAACAATAATATCTATAACATAATTCACATACAAGTATCACTCTTATCATTACAAACATGTGCTACAACTTAGTAATTTTGAATAACTCCTAAACAGTGTAAAAAAGCCAAAAGCACTCCATCACCATGATGAAAATGTGTCTATTGAGCAGAACATGTACTCACAGTTCATTATAGAAGCACGAATTTGCACACAAAGGCAGATAAGATGAGGTAATTTTCCATAGCTGTGGGTACTTATATCTTGTTTCATTTTACTGCATCATTTGTATGATAGCCAGGTAAGTGAAGCCTCTTCTATCCAATACTGTCTTCGAAAATTTATTTGTGAGTTTGCTCTGTTGGCAATTGATTTAAACTTTCTGTTGTGTCTCCTTACTTGTGGTATGCTCGTATGCTCTACAGGGATTTCTGGAAACTCTGCTGTTCTGACATGTCCAGCTGCTCCTGGAAAGACTAGTACTCTATTCTTTCAAGTTACTTTTTTGAAGCATAACCCAAATATAGAAATTAAGATTGCTTCCACTTTGATCTAAACAGTCTGTAGTACTTCTTCAGAAACAGCGTAGCGCTGTGTAGCGTAGCGCTCTAAGCGTAGCGCTGTGTAGAGGGCAGTTTTTATTGACTGAATCTACCTGTCCTACACACCAAAAAAAGTGGGGAGAAGCCAGAGAATTGAAGTGGAAACAGATATTTTTTAGCTAACAACTGCTGTATGTCTTGACTGAATGTGCTGAAAGTTTCCTAAAGTTTTGTATCTCTACCTTCAAAGTTTAAACTCTGGTTAGAGTATAGTTCTGCAGGCTGGCCCCATTGACCAATAAACCTCCTCAACGTCAAAAGGAAAGCATCACTGCTCATAAAGGGTATCACTTATATGTGCACCACATGCGTTGTGAACAGAAGGACACTTAAACAGGAGACCCCACCTTATTTTTGTTGTGCAACCCAACATCATTTTAAGTGGTGCTGGCATAAACAATCTGAGCCTTGAAGGGGGTAGATCAACCATCTGCAGGGTTGCTGGTTTTTACCTCCAATTAAAACCATCAAGGCATGTACTTTGATACTTCTTAACTGCCTCCCTCCCTCTCAGTATCCACACTATTCTGCAGAGCTCAGCGAACACTTAATTGGGTTGCGAATGGGGAGTTGGGTATCATGCACCTTAAGTTGGAGAATGTATGAATGATGAGGGTCAAGTACAATAAGATGTACAGTGGTTAGGCCAAGAGATTGTCTCAAGCATACTCCCAATCATATGAGTTGGTTTCAGAGTCAAACTCTCAGAGTATTACAGTGAATATGGGTTATTGGATTTCAGTAGCTAAAAATCCTCAGATAAAACAGTCCATCTGTATCTTTCTCGAAGCAACAGTCTCTGCATCTTGGTAAGTATTAGCTGTGAGGAAATTATGAAGTATGGCTGCCACCTGCAACTCCTGTGCAATTGCCTCCACCAAATCTTTCCAGTTACTGCATTTGTTTCCATCTGAGGTTATTGGCACAGTTTGTTATCCCACAATACGTTCCTTCGTTACATTCAAGTTGGGTGAGAGAGCCACTGCTCTTAAGGTTGCAATAAGAACTTTGGAACCTGAAGCCATCTGTTAGGGCCAATATGATCTTGCAGATTCTTGCCTCGAGTTGTTTCACCATTCTGCTTGTTTGGTCAACTACTGGATCTCCGCTACCTGGGCACCTACAAATACCTTGTACCTGCAGGATTCTGAACAGATCCAGTGGAAGATAATAATGGAGTCAGTCCAATAAGTAATCTCGTTCAACTTCAAAGTGGGCTCATTTACAAACAACTTTGCTAAATATGCACCTATTAAGGCAGACAGAGCTTAAGACTGGGAAATGACTGCTGCTTTCACAGAGTTACTCTTGATCGAGCTAGCAGGAAGGCAAGTTGCATCACTGAAGATCTCCCATCATACACCTAATGATCCAGGTAGTAGGGGTAACAGCATCTAGGAAGTGTCACCTGTGGTAGGTATTTCAGCTCTTCTTCCCAGGTCTTGGTCTGCAAGAGACTGATAGCTTCTTGATCTTCTTTTGCGTAGCTTGTTGCTTACATTGGTATGGCACAACATCAATCTGCCACAGCATTTCAAAATACCTACTTAGTTGTAGTTCAGCAGGGGTGAGGGACAGGAAGAAGCAATGTTGTGATGACAATGTTGTGACCTTTTTATTGATAGTTTTCAGTCACATGACCTGTGTGGAGACCTGGTGGACAAAAAAAACAAACAATGGACCATAATGGCAGCTACACTGAGATCTCCATAGAAATGCAGCACAAAGGGGTCATATTTCCATATATTTCAAGCTACAAATATTTGGATCTCTTATCAACAAAACGAAACAGATATGATTACAAACTAACTTTTGGGCACTTGGGATCCACATACTGCAGCTGCATCCATTTTATACCTCTCATATCCCTGTCTAAGCTTCAATTTGACAATGTTTACATCTATCTTTTGGATTTTCCTCAGTGATTCCTCAGTTATTGATTTTGCGATTTTGACATGCTCATAAGTGTTTGCTTTTATATTTGGTGTCATTTTTTTACTTAGATTAATATTTGCTGGTAGGGGAAATCTATTCGTTCTGTTCTGCTATTTATATCATACTTTGACTTTGTATTTCAATTTATACTTTAATTGCTCTTCATTCATTCATTCATTTTCATTTCGGCTTATTCCCTTTATTAATCTGGGGTCGCCACAGCGGAATGAACCGCCAACTTATCCAGCATATGTTTTATGCAGCGGATGCCCTTCCAGCTGCAACCCATCTCTGGGAAACATCCATACACACCCATTCACACTCATACACTACGGACAATTTAGCTTACCCAATTCACCTATACCGCATGTCTTTGGACTTGTGGGGGAAACCGGAGCACCCGGAGGAAACCCACGCCAACACAGGGAGAACATGCAAACTCCACACAGAAACGCCAACTGGCGAGGCTCGAACCAGCGACCAGCGACCTTCTTGCTGTGAGGCGAACGTGCTACCCACTGCGCCACTGTGAGGCCCTTAATTGCTCTTGACCTGCAAATTAAAATAGAACATTTATAAAAAAACATACAATTATCATAAAAATTCAATCCAAGATTGCGCTCCACAAGATGGTGTTTGTATTTTTGTTAGCTTGTCCTACAATTAGTTTTAACAGAGACAAATTGTTAGACATTCTGCAGTACACACCACCCAATAGTTCACCAGTTTTTTTTTACTTTTCTGATGTTTTGCGGGACATTGTGGTTGGTGAAGCAGTGTCGCTGATCAAATGCTTTCAGACATGCAGAACTCTCGTGAAGCTCAGACAGTGCAGATTTCGAACAGCGTTGCCTTGCATCTATCTATGCTCTCTATCCAACAAGATGGACAAACTCCTGCTCTCTCAGATAAACAGGGATTTCTTACATTCTGCCATTTTGTTTCATGCAAACCTGGCTGAACAACATCATACTGGACAGGGCACTTCATCTGCTGGGCTATCAGCTGCTATCAGATCATAATAAAAAATTAACAGGGAAATTGTTCGGTTGCTGGACATGTTTTTACATCAATGAAAGGTGGTGTATAGATGGAACAGTTTTTAAGACGATGTGATGTCAATATAGAAGCAAACTTTATTAACTGAAATCCATTCTATTCGCATTTACAGGCCTCTTTCGACCTCACTGATTGGAGTGTTTTTGAAGCTGTCGCTGGATGAGCTAACAGAGACTGTACCCTCTTATATTAAAACAAGATCCAACATTGAAATATGTTTATTTAAACAAATAAAAAAAGAACAAGGAACACATTAAATAGTATTTGTTGTATTGTCTGCAATGAAATACAGGTCAAAGTAAATTCAGAAATCACTACTTTTTTATTTGCGTTTTTCATACTGTCCCAACCTTTTTTTGATTTGGGCTTGTAGTTTCTGTGAAGACTAGCAGGTCTTAATTGGGTCCCTACCAGGACCCAGTTAATCTATAACAACGACAAACTAAAGTTCAAACTATTTTTAAAATCCAATTAAATGTTACCCATTCACAAGTTCTTTCTACAATTCACAAGTTGTAAAAATTGGCAATAATATGTCTAAAGCAATGAGCCTTTCAACCGGTGTTCCACAAGGGTCAATAATGGAGCCAATACTCTTCAGCATGTACATAAATGAATTACCTACAGTGTCAATGGTGTAACATTGCTATGTATGCGGACGATACAGTTATTTTCATGCATGGTAAAAATGTTAAAGAAGTTAAAAAGAAGTTGCACAATGGTTTAACAAAAGTAATAGTGTGGCTGAATTAGTGTAACCTAAAATTAAATGTGTTGAAAACAGCTTGCATGTATTTCTCTAAAGGACACAGTGTTGATACAAAACACAATGTTGTTATCTCAGGAGAGAATGATCAAGTTGTCACAGAGTTTAAATCTAGGGGTTTATCTGGACTCCTGTCTTAGTTTCAAAACACATATAAAAAAGGTATGTAACAAGGTAAAATTGAATATAGTTAATTTTAGGTTTATTAGAATTTTTTTTAGCAAATAAGTGTGCAAACATGTATTTAAATTCTATGATCCTCTCTCATATGAATTATTGTCTGATAAGTTGATCTAACACAACATTTACAGTTTTAAAATCTCTGGAATTATTTTATAAACAAGCACTTAAAATTTTAGATAAAAAAATTAACTGTTTAGTTTTCATCACTGTACTCCCTTTAAAAAACCAATAGCCTGAAAACATCAAGTTTAAAATGGTTGTGGAGTTTACAAGATTATGCATGGTTTAGCTACTCCTCTGCTATCTGACTTTTTCCAGTTTAAATCTGTAGAACTTTCATGACATCAGTGTAATATGATATTGCAATCTGTAACAGAATGTGAATCTTTTAAGTCATTTAAGTATAAGTTTAAGAAATGGCTTCTTAATAATTAAGATTGTGAACACTAGGCTTTTTGATTTTTTGTTGTTTTTATGTTGTTTATTTGAGTATTGTTTTTAGTTAGAATTAACATCTTAGTCTTTGGGCTAATTTGGGTAAATGTACGTTCTTGGTGAACGTTGATTAATGTACACTGTCCCTTGTTGTGAAAAATAAATAAACTTAAACTTAGATTGTTATTCGTGGAATTCGGGTGGATCTGGCGCCCGCCATTTAGGGAATTCAGGAGGATCTGGCAGTGATGGAGGATCTGGCAGCTCTGACGGTGAGCCACTCAGTTTTAATGCGAGCTCAATATAGAACTCTAGTGTCCAGTGGGGTCCATGCAATGACATTGTGGAGTAGAGTGGTTCAGATAGCCCACCACAAAAAAGATCGTTAAACAAAACTCACTCATAGTGGTTAAATGGGCTAACTGAATAAAGTCCTCCATGTACTCCTCAATTGACAATTCCATCAGTATACCTCCGTACTGCTGCCGTAGATGGATGTGTGCTGAGTTCCATACCCTCTCGCTTTCCTGGAACCAGTGGTCTACTGTGGGTACTTCAGAGGTTTCGCCGGTCCGTGGGAACAGGGATGGCTGATAACCTAGAACACATTGAAACGAGGTTAGTCCAGTGGAGGTTTGGCGAAGGGAGTTCTGAGCATACTCAGCTCACAGTAGATACTGCCTCCAGGTGTTCTGGTGATGTGCACAGTACGTCCAGAAGTAACGAGAGATCTCCTGGATCTTCCGCTTGGTCTGCCCATTGGTTTGAGGATGGTAACCAGATGATAGACTAATGGTCGTGCCCAGTAGATGGAAGAACCCCCACCAGACCCTGGAGATGAATTGAGGCCCCGGTTAGACACAATGTCTTCTGGGAGCCCGTAATTACGGAAGACGTGGTTAAAGAGTGCTTAGGTCATTTCGAGAGCTGTAGGAAGACCTTTGAGAGGGATTAGTTTACAGGCGTTCGAGAAGCGGTCTACCACCACGAGAATTGTAGTATAATCTTATGAGGGCGGCAAGTCTGTGGCGAAATCCACTCCGAGGTGTGTCCAGGGCCGACGGGGAATGGGCAGTGGTTGTAATTTACCTTCAGGAAGGTGATGAGGAGTAGTGGTAATGGACAGACCGAGCATCCCCGGACATGCTGGGCAATGTCCTTGGTCATGTTTGGCCACCAGTACTTCTGTTGGAGGAGCAAGAGGGTTTGCCTGCTGCCAGGGTGTCCTGAGCCGAGGGAGGTGTGGGTACTATCCAGTAGTTGAAGACGGAACCTGGTAGGTACGTAGGTACAGCCTTGAGGAAGTTCAGGGGGTGCTGGCTCCTCGGTGGCGGCGGCACAAATCTCTTCATCCACCTGCCATAAAATAGGAGCTAGGAAGACAGAAGAGAGTAAAACAGGGTCAGGAGTGTCAACATTGGGATCCGGTAAGTACATATGTGAGAGGGCATCAGCTTTCAAGTTTTTAAGACCCGGTTGAAAGGTGATCTGAAAGTTGAAGCATGTACAGAATAACAACCAACAGGCTTGACGAGCATTTAGCCGTTTAGCACTGCGGAGGTACTGGAGGTTTTTGTGATCGGTTATGACGATGAAGGGGAATTGGGCTCCTTCAAGCCAGTGGGCCACTCCTCGAGGGCGAGTTTAATGGCCAGTAGCTCATGATCACCTATGCCATAGTTCTGTTCTGCTGGAGTTAATTTCCTGGAAAGCCTCCATCCTTTATGGAGACAAAAAAGAAACTAAAGGTTGCTGGAGACATGGATGGTCTGATGAACCCCTGATGGAGAGCTTCTTCGATGTATTTCTCCATCGCCTCGTGCTCAGGATGGGAAAGTGGGTAGATTCTTCCATGCGGTAGTTTGTCGTTTGACAGCAGATCGACACTACAATCCCAGAACCGATGTGGGGGTAGTTGGGTGGCTCGCTTCTTGCTGCAGACATCGGAAAAGGGGGTGTAGATAGCCGGGATGGTGACAGAGGAAGAATGAGTAGGATTTTCAACTGTTGTGGCGTGGACGGAAAGGGGATCCTGATGTGGTTTATGATCCATTGGAGGAGATTTATAGCCGTGATCCTTGCATGCAGCACTCCATCCGAGGATTTCTCCTGTGCCCCAATGAATGTTCGGTTGGTGTTGCCTCCCGCAGGGTCTGCCAAGGATAACGTCCACATTCGCCCGGGGAAGGACCAGTAGTATTAGCTTCTCCTGATGATCATAAGAGGATATGAGGGTGACTTCCTTGGTCCGCCGGGATATTTTGCCATTGCCCAGTGGTGAGTTTTGGATGGTAGTTATTTGGTAGTGAATTTTGTTACTTACTACAGGCGGAGATGAGGTGAGATGCTTCCCCACAGTACAGACACAGCCTGTTCCGGATTCTTTTCTGTCGCTCCAAAGCATCGAGACGATAGGAATCCGTGATTATGGGTTCGTCTGCAGACTGTGGTGGTAAAGGAATCCGGGGGGTTGTCACATACTCTGAAGATGGAGAGGTGGGACAGGCGGAGAGGCGTTGGCACACACTGGTGGCTTTTTTAATAAAAGTCTCTAAATTGGCGTTATCATCGTATATGACCATTTGTTTGCGAATCTGGGGTCTGAGACCTTTTCGGTAAGCCTCTAGTAGGGCTATCTGATTCCAGCCACTACTGGCGGTGAGTGCTCGGAAGTGCAGTGTATATTTGTGAATAGAGGTGTTACCTTGTCGGAGTGTAATGAGTTCATCGTGCACAGTGAGGGGGATGAGTGAGACAGCAAACACCTCCTTAAAATGGGTGACAAAAGCTTGGTATGTTGACGTCAATGGACTGCCGGCATTCCAGAGAGCATATGCCCACTGGAGGGCACTTCCTGTAAGGAAAGAAATAAATAAGCTATTTTGGAAATTACGTTGAGAAACTGGTGAGTATTAGCCTCAATGTAGAGGGAGCACTGCAGAAGAAAGCCGTTGCAGGTGCTTGGCTCGCCGGAATAACTCATCAGTTGAGAGAGGGGCATGCTCGTGATGGAAGCGGGGTTAGCGCCAGCACCCAGGGGGGCGGAAGGCAAAGTTTGCCTGAGTGAGTTCACCATGCCATGTATATATAGTGCGTGGGTAATTGCAGGTGATTAGTAGTCTGGTGGGGGTTCCAGGGTGTGATTTGTGGTGGATGGTGACAGAGCGAGGAGAGGGTGTGACACATAATTTGTTGAACAAAGTTGGATTATTTAAGGGTTATTTTGATTTCTAGATGATCAATTTCAGGAGTCATTTTAGGATTTAATATTTACTGTTCATTGAGAAACATAATTGAAGATTTGTTTTTGTTTACTTTAAATCCAGAAAAGCCACCAAACAGACCAATAAGGATTAAGAGGGATGGTATTGAGTTCTTAAGTTTTGAAAGAAATACTATGGCATCATCAGCATATAAGGCAATGCGATGTTCTAAATCTTCTATACAAATGCCATGAATAGTTGGGTGTGATCTTATTGCTATTGCCAGAGGCTCCATAGCTAATACAAAAAGTACAGGTGAAATTGGTGAGCTCTGTCTAGTGCCACAACTAAGTTTAAATGAAGACGATATTAGGTTGTTGGTGAGTACTTTTGCAGAAGAGTCAACTAAAAAAATTTCCATCCATCTCCGAAACTATTCACCAACTCCAAATCTTACTAATACCTCTATTATGGCCATTCTAGTCTGTCCAATGCCTTTTCGACATTGAGTGGCAGAATGGCCGTGTCGGGGGCTTCATCTCCTGCATTCACTAGATTAAGTACTCTCCTTACATTATGGAAACCTTGATGATTTTTAATAAAGCCATTCTGGTCAATATGTATCAATCGAGGTAAAACCTTCTCAAGCCTCATTGCCAGTGCTTTAGCAATCATTATGGTATCTGCATTTAAAAGTGAGATTGGCCTAAATGAACCACATTCCACAGGCTTTAAAATAAAAGTGATAAGGGCATTTCTCAATGAAGTATGGAGAGAACTTTGCTGAAAAGCTTCCATGTACATATCTAGTAAATTGCCACAAATGAAATTCGATATGATCTGGAATTTTTATTACTGTTTCGTGACTCTGTGTTATCAGAGTGTTCTACAGCTGTGGATATGATGATTCCGAACTATCTTAAATCAAACCAGAGGGCCAATAAAGCGAATAACATGCGCAAACGAGGCAGTAGAGCAGGCCTTTGACGCTGTTTGAGACGACTGAGAGAGGAAAACAAACTTTGTCTCCATACAACCCTTTTCATCAATGCGCAGGGATGTGACCAAAAATGGATTAGGTATCCGCTAATATTCGCTATCTACATAAAAACCGGAATTCCTGTGTCCTCGCAATCACTGAAATGTGGCTAGACAGCAACATCACTCCCAGCGAGGTGGAACCTGCTGGCTTTGCATCGTTTGCATCACTGGGAAGTCTCGTGGAGGTGCAGTATGCCTTCTTGTTTGGGAGTATTGGTGCCACGCAGTTAAGGAACTGTTGTTTGTCTCCCTTCGACCATACTATTTACCTAGGAAGTTCCCTCAACTTTTTATTACTGTGGTATATATCCATCCTAAAGCAAACATTAGAAAAGTCTAAGAGATCATTTAAAATCTATCTCAGACTTGAAACAATTTCCCCCTACGTCCCAAGTTTATCATGAGCGATTTTAATAACTTTGGTGTTAAGAAGTGCTTGTGTATATATTATCAATATGTCGACTGCCCTACAAGGAGGGAAAAGACTTTGAATATATGCTATGGAACTGTTAAATATGCATATATATCTTATCAGTTCTCCTGCCACTGGGAGCAGCTGATCACAGTGTGGTTTACCCATGTCCTGTTTATCAGAGGCTACTTGAAAGGGAGAAACCCCAGGAAAAGTCTGTTAAAGTATGGAACGACGATAGTATAATGGCTTTGCAGGGGTGTTTCGTATGTACAGAGTGGGATATTTTTAGTGCGGATGACAGTAATGATCAAGTTGAAACAGTTACTGATTATAAACATTTTTGTATGGATTCTGTTATTCCCACCAAAACTTTTAAGATATACCCTAATGATAAACCATGGGTGTCAAAAAAAATTTAAGACAAGAAAAGGAAAGCACATAGTGTCACGGTCACAACAAGGAAGAGAGGACAGGTATTAGTGTTCGTGGTGTTTATTTAAACACAATGGATATCTTCGCACAGAGTGCTGGTGGCAAAACAAGAATACACAGTTTTTGGACAATACAAAAGTCACTTCTCTTAGATGTCGAGCAAACTGGTCACAGGCGTTAGACTCGATGGTTTGTTGAAGAGCAGATGCGTTCACAGGAGGATAAGGAAGAGCACAAGGAAGAAATGATCATACAACGACGATTCCAGCCGGTGAGTGAACGAGTGAGGTGAGCTTATGTAGTGCGTGGGTGATTGCTGGAGCAGGTGAGTGTGATTAAATGTGCAGGTGTGCGTGATCAGTATTGTGGTGATTGTGTGCGGTGTGTGGTGGATGGTGACTGTGAATGGTGACTGGGGCTGATGGAACGTGCAGAGGGTGTGACACATAAAAATCAGGATGTGGTGAGTCTGACAGATATACAGAGAGGTATTAAAAGACAGATAAGTACAAATAGATAAGTATGCATCCAAACAAAAAATAGAGGAATCTCTTACACAAGGTAACTCTTGATATGCTTGGCAAGGGATTAAGAACATGACAAATATACCCCACAAGGGAAGATGTAAATCTTCTCCAAAGTTGCATGGATTTGTTGTTTCTTCCAAAGTGTTCTTTTCTGAGTTAACCACATCTTTAATGTTGCTTATGCACTCTTCCGCCATACCCATGCTCCCAGAGAAATCTTTCATGTCCTTTTTAACACCATGAATTGCACTTAGCACTCCATCAAGTTTGGTGATAAAGTCACTTCTTATTAGATCCAGTTTATGAATCATATCTAACTCTCGGCAAGCGATGTCACAGGTTGTCTTTTCCTGAGGTGAGCTTTGTACGGTATCAGATGAGCTGATGCTGCTAACATCATCCTCCTTGCCATGTTACTTGAGAAAAGTAAAATTTTGACTTAACTACTTTTTTCAATGGCATCTTGATTGTTAAATTACCGCGAAGAGTTAACAATAATAATAAGTTGAAAATGTGTCGGTGAATAAAAAGGCTGATATTCAGGATTTTAAACAAAAGACATCAGGAGCTCACAAAAAAGTGTGTGCCTAGCTGGGAGTCATAACCACGTCCCCCGGCTTTTTATTTTTTAATTCAATTCAATTCAGTTTATCTTAATTTCTATAGCACTTTTACAATGTAGATTGTGTCAAAGCAGCTTAACATAGAAGTTCTAGTAAATTGAAACTGTGTCAGTCCAGTTTTCAGAGTTGAAGTTCAGTTTAGTTCAGTTCAGTGTGGTTTATTTTTTTACTGCTGAAAGTCCAAACACTCGAGCATCGAGCAAATACATCGATTCGCAGCTCCACAAGTCCCAAACCAAGCAAGCCAGTGGCGACAATGGTGAGGAACAAACTTCACCAATTGACGAAAGTGAAGGAAAAAAACCTTGAGAGAAACCAGGCTCAGTTAGACACAACCATTTCTCCTCTGGCCAAACGTCCTGTGCAGAGCTGCTATCTAAGCGCCAGAGGCTGAAGAATCTGGAAAGCTGGATGTTCAATGTGGTGAGGGGCTATAATACACCAGAAGCTCCCTCAAATACTGGAGAGCTAAGCTGTTCAGGGCTTTGTAGGTAGTCAATAAATGTTTCATTTATACGATATTTAATAGGGAGCCAATGCAATGATGAAAGAACTGAAGTAATATGATCATATTTCTTTGTTTTAGAAAGCACTCTAGCAGCTGCATTTTGAATCAGCTAAAGTTTGTTAATTAGGCCAACAGGGCAACCGTTTAGTAATGCCTTTCAATAGTTTAACCAAGAGGTCATAAAAGCATGAATAAGATTTTCCGCATCAGACATTGATAGCATATGTCGACGTTTGCCAACATTTTTAAGATGAAAAAATGCAATTTTACTGATGCTTGAAATCTGGCCTTCAAACGACAGGTTGCTAAAATCACCCCCAAATTTAGGACTGAAGATGAGGACTGAACTGACAATCCATCAAGGGTTAGACAGTGTTCTAGGTTTTTGGGGATGAATTCAAAAGGTTAAGAACAGGTTCAGAAACTTCTGAAAACAATTGTTTTAATAATATGGTCGGTATAGGATCTAACATAGACATTGATTTGGAGGAATTTATCAGTTTAGACAGTTCTTCCTCACCTACTGCTGAAAAAGTTTGAAGTTTATAAATTAACGATCTACAGTGCTCTAATTGGGACGATGCTGTAGGAGGCAGATTGATGGTGCTTATTTTATCTCTGATATCATCAATCTTGCATGTGGAAAAAATTCATAAAGTCATTATTGCTGTGTTGAGAAATGCATGTTGATGCTTTATTTTTAGTTAGATTGGCCCCTGTGTTAAATCCTAGGATTGTGTTTATTTTCTTCCATTAAAGTTGAAAAATAAGCAGATCTGGCAGACTTTAAAGCTTTTCTAAAGTTAAATATACTTTCTTTCCAGGCCAGATGAAAAACTTCTAGTGTTGATTTCTTCAGTCTACATTCCATTTTTCAGGCTGCTTTCTTTAAGGCAGGTGTGTGCTCATTGTGCTATGACAGATTCTTTTTCCCTAATCTTTTTTAAGTGTAACAGAGCAACTATGTCTAAAGTGCTAGAAAGGACAGAATCAATAGTTTTAGTTGCAGTGTCAAGCTCTTTTAGGCTGCATGGAATGCTAAGGAAATTAGACAGATCTGGTAGGTTACTGACAAAGTCATCTTTAGAGCTAGCGGTGATCGTTCTAACATACTTATAAATAGAAGCTGAGAATTAGATTGCTACCTTTAAATGGGTTTGAGAGTTTTTTATATTTAGAGGTTGAGGGAACAGACACAGTCTCTATGTTATTATATCTAGGTGACTCTATGTGCTTTAAATTATCTGAGTTTGGTAACTGAGGAGGCTAGCAGACGGTTGGTTAAGCCAATCTGTCTGCTCCCTGACCTGAGCCCCAGTTAGTCAAGTGCCAACACTAAGACTATATGCCAGATTCCTAGAAAGGAGTGCTGCCCCAGCCCAGGTGGGATGAAGACCATCTCTCTTCAACAGGTCAGGTCTACCACAGAAGCTTGGCCAATTGTCTACAAAAGCCCCTGAAGGGAACTTGCGCTGTGTCTCTATTAGGAGACACAATGGGATACAATCCCTCTCTTATAACCTCCTGAAGCACAGGTGAAATCAATCCAATGTAATTGGCGCGACGTACCGTGTGCGTGACGTCAGACCGGGAGGTATAAAAGCAGATATAAGCACTCTTGATCTGCGTGAGGATTAAAGGCCTGCAGCACCGTAGGTCGTACCACCTCAGTGGGGACCTTAGAGATGTACCCCGTTCTGGGGTACAGGAATGCTCTCACCATGCCAGGTGAGAATTTCAAACAAGAGCGAGCAACAGACAGTACTTGTAAATCTCCTACTCTTTTGAGAGAAAAATGCCATTTACGCATAAGAAACTTTTCTGACACAACCTCAATGGATTCGAAAAGGGGCTCTTGACAGGTTCTCGAGCACTATTGACAAATCCTAAGTAGGAACCCTACTATTGCAATTAGGTCTTAACCTCCTGGATCCACAGAGGAATCTGACAACCAGAGGGTCTCTGCCGAGACCATCAGTACCATATGCAGACATTGACGCTACATATACATTAAGTGCCATATTCAAAACGCTCCTGGAGAAAATTCCAGCACCAACCCTAAAGGGCAGTGAACCAGTGATCCAGGTGGTGGTCGGTACACCACGAAGCGAAAAGTTTCTACTTGGTGGCATACAATCTCCTCGTGGAAGGGGCTCTGGAGCTGAGTATGGTTTGAAGAACCTCAGTTGACAAACCAAGATCTATGAGGTGGGTCCCCTCAGAGGCCACACTCACAGCTTCCACAGGTCTGCACGGGGGTACACTATTCTCCCCCTGCCTGGGACAGAAGAACTCTCTGAACGAGAATCTCCCATGGGAGATCGTCGAGGAGAGACACTAGGTCCGAGAACCATACTCATGTAGGCCAATTACTCCCAATATAGGGCTTTGGGACAGAAACCTGGGATTTTTCCCATATCGATAAAGCATGACTTTGATCATGCAGAATGAATTTCCCCTCAGGGAAAAAATCCCTGGATTTGAGCCACCACTGTAACAATCTCATGTGTAGCAGACCCAACTATGTTGGAGGCTGCTGCTAACCAGCCTCTGAAACTGTTTGGCAGTGATAGCTAGGCCCAGCCTGACACTCTTTGCGGCCACCTGGATCAACTTGATTTGGGTAGGGGAACAGACATGCTAACATCGTCGTGGAGTTTCATAACATCCCTAAAAAAAGTGGTCGTCTGCCGACACCTGCCTCAGCAGGAACTGGCACAAGAACACTTTACTTTAGAATTAGCCGCAACCCCAACTTCTCTATGTGAGCAAGAACAACACCTCGATGTTGACCTGCTAACTCCCTCAACCAGACTATAATTTGCCAGTCGTTGAAAAAATTGAGATTATGAATCCTCTGTAGCCTAAGCCAATACCGCGTCAACTAGAATGCCAGACTGAACGGAAGAATCCTGTACGATCCTGTACGAATATGATCGATGGAGTTTTATAGTCTTGATATGGGATAGTAAACAGTTATATAGGACAGATAATACAGGTCAAAGATGAGCTAAAAAAGTGAGCTAACAATACTTACAACTGGACTGTTGAAATATGTTAGCTGTGATGCTAACAAAGTGTGCTAACGGTGGTAGTATTTATTATTTATAGAGTTAGTATATAATTTGATCTGTGGAGTTTGATTGCAACTACTAGTAATTAAATTTAAAATAAAAACTGAACTTGCCTGAACTGAGCAGTGCAGGCAAGCTAAGCAGAGCAGGTGAGCTAAGCTACAGCTACACTCGGCAAGAGAGCAACAGAAACAGCAGAGCAGCACAGCATGGGCATATAAAAAAATCAATCAATCAATCAATCAATCAATCATTTTGTTCTTTGATGAAATGATTGCATGACACGGATAACATTAAAAGGATTTCCAACACTGTACTCACTCTTTTAA
>CAIGQW010018594.1:1051350-1070217 GCA_903798125.1 Danio choprae
TTTTTTTTTAAGCATGTAGCGATCTAATAGCTGCAGTTTTCGAATTCGCTCACAATCTGTGTGCACTGAGACTGAGTGAACAGCAGATGGCGGTGTTTACTGCAATGATCCTAATCAATCCAGGTAAGCAACATATGCCACATTACTACATCAATTTTTATTTTTAATTATAATAGACTAACTCTCTTTTTTGTTCTCTACATTTTTGAGTAGATCGACCATGTCTGGAGGACAGGGAAAGAGTTCAGAGAGTAAGGAGAGAAGTTGAGCTTGCACTTAGACACATACTGCACAGAGACAATCAAGAGAGTCTACTGCAAAAGGTAAAAGAGAATTTAGATGGAACTGAGAAAAGATATGAATGCAAAAAGTGAAGACTTAAATCAGCTGGAATGGCTTTTAACTGGTAATGTTTTGTTTTTGTGTGATTGCAGCTGTATCAAAGAGTGCCGATGTTGAGGTCTATGTGTGCACTGCATATTGAGAAACTGCAATGGTTCCGGCAGCTTTACCCTCTCACTGTGCATTCCCTTTTTCCTCCGCTATACAAAGAGCTTTTTGGCTCTGACGCAGATATACATTCACTGACCACTCACTAAACAAACACTGACACATTTCTATATCACATTGCAGATATAAAAATGAAATTA
The DNA here is from genome assembly GCA_903798125.1 of Danio choprae. Taxonomy (NCBI): domain Eukaryota; kingdom Metazoa; phylum Chordata; class Actinopteri; order Cypriniformes; family Danionidae; genus Danio; species Danio choprae. The sequence continues at coordinate 1,052,001 of CAIGQW010018594.1, forward strand.
TATCACACACAGTATATAAAAGTGTATGCAGCCAAGGTTTAAATACATTATTTACCTGATGAAGTAAACATTTTTGCAACTCTTAGAAGAACAGAAAATTAATGTCTATTGTCGACCTTAGTGTAATTTCAAATAAAAATAACCCAGTTTGAGTATTCTAAAACATTATATATTTTAATGTTTTTGAAAGACCTTTATGACCTTTAATCCTTACAGTGAAACTTAACAGCTTATAGAGATATTGATATGACCAAATACACAAATAAAGATTTCAAATCTCTTTGTTAGCATAGTTGATATACTATGTTCATTAGTAAATGAACTGGGATTTTTAAACTGATGTTATTTAGCAATATGTGGTTATTTAGCAATTTTTTTCTCAGATACATGTATGCTTAATGATTTATGTTACTTATAGCCTACTACATTACTGCATTAATTTAACTATGATCATCTGTTCTGACACCTTATATGTCACTTTTCTATACTTCTTTCACATTAAAGCTTATCTTGGCAATTGTAATACTGACTTTTCATTAATGTCACTTTGAATAACCTGTTGTTCTTTGGCCATTGGTTGATCTTGAGTTCACGTATGCTTCAGACAGATTTTTTATTCAGTCTTAGGTCATATATGATTTGTTGTTTATTTGGTCAATTTAACATAATGATATTTGCAGATTGTACAGTATTTATGCTTAAGGGTCTATAACGTAATAAATGAGAATTAAAGGCTCTATCAAATGAACAAGACATCTTTGCAATGTTATCTAAAAAGTAAAATTACTGTAAAGTTTAAACATTGCCGAATAACAGGATTGTCAAAATATAACATTAATTTGAATAAAACAACAACATTATAATATTTTAATGATATATTATGATACGACATTTCAATGTTATTTAATGATGTTTAAAACTGCACAGTAATTTTATTTTAGTTAAGATTGCAAAGATTTATTTTTCATATGATACAGTTTCATTTGTGTCAGATGAATAGAAATGAATAAAGTCATTTATTTTTTATTTCCCTGTTTATAATATAACTGAGCCTTTATTTTAATTTTTAATGGATTTATAAAGCATAAATAGTCCTCACTTTAGATTAGGTCACAAAACTGGTTTAAGTTAAGTTAATAAAGTGTTTATTACATACAAATTAACTATTATTATATGCCTGAATAATAAGATATATAAATTATAATTTGATTAGTTTATTAAAAATTTCTTACATATTCTAAATAATCTAAAATTTTTATGCAATAATTTAGTAATGAATTATTTTTTTTTACAAAGTATGAAAATACAATCTTTAAGCACATTATATATGTGCTTATAAGTCAAGAAAAGAGCATTTGTAGTTAAACACTGCTTACTAACAACTGTTAATGTAGAGTTAATGCTTAACATATAATGAATTAACTATTTGCTAATGCTTAATAAATGATTCATAGTGTGTAGTTATTATAAAGTGTTACCCCCTTTAAGTGCTCCAGAGGTAAGTAAAGGTAAATTAGTGCCAGGGGACATGTTGGAGGGCTGCATTACTGGTGATGATGGTGCGCTCACACTAAAGCTGGCAAACCTCTCATCAGCGCCGTGGCAAGGTTCAACCACTGTGGCATTTTCCATACATTTTCCCATAATGGAAGTTTTCCCACATAGCATTGGAGTTCCCCCTCCCGCTGGGTTACTACTCAACCCTCGTTCCCTGAGGAAGTGCTATGTTCCTTCTGTAGTGATCAGTGGTAAAGTCAGGAACTTGTGGAAATTTACTTGTGGAAATTAATTTCCAATATGAACAAATGCTGCAGAGTTTACAACTAACTCTGGCCCTTTTGTTAAGCTTATCAGTAAAAGTGGCAATGGAGATGGTGTCCATCTGTTCTTTGTTCTTCTGAAGGACAAAGGTGAACTTGCAAAATGGCTTCTTGGTCTAATCTACATCGTCTCAGACACAGAGAGACACATGGATTTCAATACTTTCATCTCACACCTTCAATATTTTTCATCTAGTTTGCCTTGGGTAAATGTGATCGTAAATGGTGATCGTTTATGGTGTGTGGTGGATGGAGAGTGAAAATGGTGATTGGAGCTGATAGAACGTGCAGAGGGTGTGACAGTACCCCCCCCTCCACGGGTGACTCCTGGCACCCTAGACTGGCGGCGAGGAGGACCACGGCCTCGGGGAGCTGGGCGATTTGGGTGTTGACGGTGGAATTCTTCGAGGAGAGTGGGGTCTAGGACGTCGTCTCGTGGCGTCCATGACCTCTCCTCAGGACCAAATCCCTCCCAGTCGATTAGGTACTGGAGGCGACCATCCCGCCGCCGGGAGTGGAGGATCTATTTGATGAGGTAGATTTTCTCACCCAGGATCTCGGGTTGTGCTGGAGGGGGAGGCAGTTCCGGGTCTGTGGAAGGAGGAGGAACAGAGTCAGTGTAGGGTTTGAGGAGTGAAACATGAAAGGCTGAAGAAATACGTGAGTTAGGAGGTAGGTTGAAGCGGTAAGTGACAGGGTTAATCTGGGAGTGGATGGTGTAGGGCCCCATGTAGCGGGGACTCAGCTTCCTACAGGGCAGTCAGAGGCGGATGTTCTGTGTAGACAGCCTTACCTTGTCCCCTGGGTGGTACACCGGGTTTGGTAGTCTACGGCGATTGGCGGCATCGGTGTGCCTCCGTATTGCTCGTTGGAGATGGACGTGAGCTAAGTCCCATACCCTCTCGCTCTCCTGGAACCAGTGGTCTACCGCGGGCACTTCAGAGTATTCGCCCGTCCACGGGAACAGTGAGGGTTGATAACCTAGGACACACTGAAAGGGGGTTACTCCTGTGGAGGCTTGACGAAGTGAATTTTGTGCATATTCTGCCCACGGTAGATACTGGCTCCAGGTGTCTTGGTGTTGGGCGCAGTATGCCCGGAGATAGCGGGAGATCTCCTGCATCTTGTGTTCGGTCTGGCCATTAGTCTGCGGGTGGTAGCTGGATGAGAGACTGATGGTGGTTCCGAGTAGCTGGAAGAATGCCCGCCAGACCCTGGAGATGAACTGTGGCCCCGGTCGGAAACGATATTTTCTGGGAGGCCGTAGTTATGAAAGACGTGTTGGAACAAGGCCTCAGCTGTTTCTAAGGCGGTAGGAAGTGCTTTCAGTGAGATGAGCTTGCAGTGTTTGGAGAATCGATCGACGACCACCAATATGGTGGTGTGACCTTGAGAAGGAGGCAAATCAGTGGCAAAATCTACACCGATGTGGGTCCAGGGTCGGCGGGGAATAGATAATGGTTGAAGTTTACCTTCTGGAAGACGATGAGGAGTAGTGGTAATGGCGCAGACCGAACACCCCCGGACATACTGGGAAACGTCCTTAGCCATACCTGGCCACCAGTATTTCTCCCGTAGGAGCGAGAGGGTTCGCCTGCTGCCCGGATGTCCTGAACCGAGGGAGGTGTGCGTACTGTCGAGGAGGGTAAGCCGATGACTGGAGGGCACGTAGGTTAAACTTCGGGGAAGTTCAGGAGGGGCTGGCTCCTCGAGGGTGGCAGCATGGATTTCCTCGTCCACCTTTCATACGATGGGTGCGAGGAATATGGATGGAGGAAGCACGGGTTCGGGAGTGTCTTGAATAGGATCCGGTGAATACAGATGGGATAAGGCGTCTGCCTTGCAGTTTTTATGACCGGGCTGATAGGTTATAGAAAAGTTGAACCTGGAGAAGAATAGGGACCAACGGGCTTGTCGTGCGTTCAGTCTTTGAGCATGGCGGAGGTGTTGGAGGTTCTTGTGGTCGGTGATGACTATGAACGGGAACTGTGCTCCTTCTAACCAGTGCAGCCATTCCTTGAGGGCCAGTTTGATAGCCAATAACTCCCGATCTCCTATTCCATAGTTTTGTTCAGCCGGACTGAGTTTCCTGGAGTAGTACGCACACGGATGGAGAGCTTTAGGTTCGTCAGACCACTGAGAGAGTACGCCTCCAACTCCTACGTCTGCCGCATCGACCTCGACGATGAATGACCGTGTAGGATCGGGGTGTTTGAGGATGGGAGCAGTGGTGAATTTGCTCTTGAGGAGTTGGAAGGCGCGATCTGCATCTGAGCTCCAGGTTATGGTACGTCATCCACCTTTAAGCAGAGATGACAAGGGGGAAGAGACCAGACTGTAATTCTTAATGAATCGACGGTAGAAGTTGGCAAATCCCAGGAATCATTGGAGTTCCTTGACCGTTTGGGGTTGTTTCCACTTAGTCACAGCTTAGTCACAGGTGAGTCCTGAATAGTGTAGATTTGATATCGGGTCTCGTTTGGTACTGTGGGGATGCGATGTTTTGAGACGAACTTGGAGGAGATGAAGTTCCCAGCCGCTCCGGAGTCCACCAGGACATTGATGGGAAAGTTACAAGAGTTTATGGTTAGAGTGGCTTGAATATGAGGTTATTACAAACGGAAGGAGTGATGGAAAAGGCACTCACCATTGGACGAGGCGGAAGAACGGGACAGCCTGAGAGGAGATGAGAGGCTTCTCCACAGTATAGACACAGCTGATGTTGAATGCGTCGGTTACGCTCCGCTGTAGTGTTGTGGTATGCTTCGGTGATCATAGGTTCGTCGAACTCAGTAGGCGATGGTGAGGGGTGACAAGAAAAGGAGGCATCGATGGCGTGGAGTGGTTGTGAGGAGTGGTGGTGAGCTGTAGTGGCGGAACAGGCGTTAACGTGTTGGGAGACGCTGATAGCCTTCCTGATGAACACTTCCAGGTCCGCGCTGTCATCATAGATAACCATCTGTTTGCGGACGCAGGGTGTTAATCCCTGTCGATAGGCGGCTAACAGCGCCACCTGGTTCCAACCACTACTAGCGGCAAGAGTGCGGAACTGAAGGGTATATTCATGGATGGTGAGGTTTCTTTGATTGAGAGCGATAAGTTCATCATGAACAGGTAGCGTTGTGAGAGCGATACCAAATACCTCCTTGAAGTGCTGGGTAAAAGAGTGAAAGGAATGCAGTACCGGGTTGCAAGCGTTCCACAGCGCATCAGCCCATTGAAGTGCTCGGCCCGTGAGGAGGGAAATCATAAACCCCACTTTGGTGATTTCATAACATGAAACAGTCACTGAATGAAAGTCACTTCCCTTGAAGGTGAGCAAGCAGATGACAGAGGTTAGCGTCGTCGATGGGAAAGCTCATAGATGGCTTGGCAGAAGATCAGGGTGAGCAGAAGGAGAGTACGACCATACAATGATGATTCCAGCCGACGAGTGAATAGGATGGGTGAGTATATATAGTGTGGTGGTGATGGCTGGAGCAGGTGAGTGTGGTTAGTGCACAGGTGTGTGTGATCAGTAATCTGGTGATTGTGTATGGTGTGTGGTGGATGGAGAGTGAGAATGGTAATTGAGGCTGATGGAACGTGCAGAGGGTGTGACAAACAGTTTAACTGTGGACTATGATTATGCAAATGCTGCACTATGGATGATACCTTCCAGTTACCAACTCCAGGGATCATCCAATCACAATGCTGGAATTAATAGGTGCCATCTATTCAATCAAAAGAAAGGATAAAACATTCTCTCAAAGAAAATATATATAAAAAATGAAAAGTAGTGGGCCTCACAGTGGCGCAGTGGGTAGCACGTTCGCCTCACAGCAAGAAGGTCGCTGGTTTGAGCCTCGGCTGGGTCAGTTGGCGTTTCTGTGTGGAGTTTGCATGTTCTCCCTGTGTTGGCGTGGGTTTCCTCCGGGTGCTCCGGTTTCCCCCACAAGTCCAAAGACATGCGCTATAGGGGAATTGGGTAAGCTAAATTGTCCGTAGTGTATGAGTGTGAATGGGTGTGTATGGATGTTTCCCAGAGATGGGTTGCAGCTGGAAGGGCATCCGCTGCGTAAAACATATGCTGGATAAGTTGGTGGTTCATTCCGCTGTGGCGACCCCAGATTAATAAAGGGACTAAGCCGAAATGAAAATGAATGAATGAATGAAAAGTAGTAACGCACATGTGTGGTGTTGATACATTGTGTATGGTGGGGATACACAAGGCTATCCCAATTGCTCAAAGACTTCAGACTTTTGCTGCGTGTTCCAGCAAGGATATTCAGATGATTGGATTCACAGTGCCTTTTCCAAGTTGTCTGAAACTATCACTTCAAGACTACCACCTCCAGGAATTTGCCTGTCCCAGATTTCCAGGAACTCTACCTTCAAGGATAAAGAAGTTGGCGTGTCCCCGACATCAGAACCACCACCTCAAGAAATCTCCAGTTCTATGTGTTCCAGAATCTCCAGATTTCTTCTTCTCAAAGCTCAAGAGAGCTAAGTCTGCTCGTTCCATGCTTCAAGACCTGCAATTAGATCAATGTAAATATTCCACTTTCCAACCCTCTAACAGAGACCTTGACATAGTGTGTTTCAGTATAAAATATTCTAATTAACTAGATGTTTATAACTGATATTCATTAATAGCAATCCTCAACTAAATCACCTTCATCATTCATGCCTATGCACTTCATTTATTGTACATTTAGTAATTTTAGTTACCCTTGTTTACTCTTTTGTTAACAAATACACATTTATTACAATTGTGTCTTCCTTTTGTTGATAATACAGTAAAAGGCTCTACAAGTCAGACAATCTCATAATCATTCAGATCTGGCTTGATAATAAATACCTTTACATTTGTATAATTCAATTAACAATATTTGATTGTTAATTATTTTGACAGTCGAAGCTGTCTGGTGCCCCGTTTAAAAGGAATTATTTATCTGTTATTTCTACATTATTTGGTGCCCTACGAGAGGCTAAAATATCAATATTAAAATCAATACCAAAATATTGATGTTAATATTTGTGATAAATCCAATTATCACTAAATTAATTGATGCCCTCGTGTGAGGCTAAAATATCAATATTAACATCAATATCAAAATATTTGTGTAATATTTGTGATGAATCCAATTATCACTACACTTCGCACCGTGGTTGCGCCTTAGCTGACAGCTTAGTTTGTCTTAGACAGCTTAAACCTGTGTCAAGCGATATAGATCATTGGCTTTCTGGCAAAATCCCTATAGTGTAAGTTTTCCACGAGGATTATGTAGTAACTGTGGCTGTCACTAATCACACTCAATAAGTGCCATAATTAATTTGAGTATCCTTTTCACTTTAGAATATGGGGTCAAATTGCCTTTATTAACAATGTATTAATGACATTTCAGTCTTAATTATTAGCTTTTTTTAGTCAGTAAACTTGAATATTCCCCAATAAGTGCCATAATTAATGTGCATATTAGTTTCACATTAGAATAGATAGGTTGAGTAGTAACTGTTTTATTCCCCAGCGGGAGGGGAACTCCAATGCTATGTGGGAAAACTTCCACTATGGGAAAATGTATGGAAAATGCCATAGTGGTTGAACCTTGCCACGACGCTGATGAGAGGTTTGCCAGCTGATAGTAAAATACTGATAGTATTTTAGATTTAGATTTTAGTCTCAGTTAGCCACTAGCTAGTTCTAGTTACTTATATAACAATCACGTGCTATTATAAACATGGACATAACTTTAACTTTAGGACATGAGGTTAAACTGTGTTTACTGCACTATTTTAGCCATATATAATTGTAAACCAGCAGTAATTAAACATAACTACTCGCTTGTTGTTTACTTAACTTATACGATGAATCAAAGAAATAATATATGGCTTATCAAATTGTGAATAATGGTTAAAATGCCTTTATGTTCAGTTAATCATGAATTATGTTTGCTCATGCTTAACTGATGCATAATTGTAACAAGTTAATCATGATTTACAAGTTTAACTGAGCCTAACTAATGCATAATTTGAGACCCTTAAAACATTTCGTTAACCATTAATTACCAGTGCTTTTTTTGTTAACTAATGCTTAATTGTGAACAAATTAATAATTAATTAATGGTTAATTATTGCATTATGTTGGCCTCTTAATATAAAATGGTACCACATGTTTAAAACTGCAAATCATGTTGTTTAAAACAAAAAGAATAGTGATTTTTCATGTTTTAAGCCGTTTTTAATCACTTTCTGTTTTGGGCCTAAAAAGACCATTTCACAGCCCGAGAAACAAGAATCCTGCATGAGAGCCCAAAAATTTGTAATTTTCAGTCTCCCTCAAATGACTTTTCCCTTGAATCTTGTTAATGTCTTGTTAGGGTGTTAGGGGAATAATCTTCTCAGAGGAAAGAATCCTGGATTGAACCACCACTGCAGAGGTCTCATGTACATAGGGCCGAACGGAATGGCATTGGCTGCTTAGGCCATAAGGCTCAACAGTCTATGCAACTGCTAATGTAGTGCTCCACAGGAGGATCCAATGTGCAGAGCAGTTGGGACCCCATGAGTGTTAGTTTAAGCGACCACCAATGTATTGTCTTTGCGGACAAGAAAATGATGGACCCTTAGGTCTGGGAGAAAATGTTTAAGGCTCGAAGGCATTGCCGTGAGATCTTTATCATGCAGAAAGGATTCCCCTTGAGGGAAAAACCCCTGGATTTGAGCCACCACTGCAGGGATCTCATGTACAGTAGACCAAATGGATTCATGCTGGATACTGCAGCCATGAGGCTTAACAGTCTCTGAAACTGTTTAACAGCGATAGATTGCCCTTGTTTGACTCTGTGTGCAGATGACCTGGCTAGAACTAGCGCACTTTTTTGTGGTGTTCAGCCGAAACCCCAACCTTCTGACATGGGTGAGAACGACATTTCGATGCCGAATTGCCATATTGTGAGACTGAGCTAGAATTAGCCATTTGTCTATGTAGTATAGGATACGTATAAGCTGTGTAAGAAGTGGAGCTAATGCCGCTTCGACTATTTTGGTGAAGCTATGAATTGACAGAGCTAGGCCAAATGGAAGAACCTGATACTGGAACGCTTCACCCCTGAAAAAGAACCTCAGGTACCTCCTGTGTTGGGGAAGGATGGATATATGGAAGCATATGTCTTTCAGGTTTATTGTGACAAACCAGTGCTCGAGTATGTGACTCTATTGATTTAGATTTTTAAAATTTAATATGGGATGCTGTCCCCATCCTTAATTTAAATTTTTTTTCTTGGAACGATGAAATGCTGGCTGTAAAACCCTGATGTCTGTCATGTGGGCATCGAAGAGCCAATACTCACTCCTTGTTTCCATAACCAGAGCCTGTTTTGGCTTCACCATGGTAGGTGTAACATCGTTGAAGCAAAATAAACATGCACAAACTGGATTTTGCAGCTATTTTCCATTATGAACAGGACCTAGTGGGCAGACATTTTCACACTGCCAGAAATTTACTAGTTATACCGATCTCTGGTTGCTCTTGGACTCTTCGAAAAGGGGGAAAGAGCCCCATTAGGTGGTCTTTGCTGTTTGAGGGAGGGGGGTCCTAGGAAGTCTGACTCCCAACACACCAATTTATATAGTCTATAGTCTATAGTCTATAGTCTTCAAGCCCATTAGTCAAAGGTCTTTGTGGAAGGGTCAGATTGCAAATGCCGTTTAGAGCCCTAACTTTTCTTTTCTTTTGAGGGGGAGCCCAAGAGGCGACGCTTTGTCATTGCACTGATCAGTGTACAGAGCTGGTAGACGGCTGAGGCTGTTTGTGAGCAGCCCCATGAGAACCTGATTGTGGGGGGATGGAGCCCCCAAGGGAGCCGGATCCTTTTTTAGCCCGCTTGGATTGGGGCATCCATAGTTTTGTCAGCTTCTTTAACTTTAGCTCTAGTTAGCCACAAATGGCGTTCGGTGGCAGCCATAGAGCGACCAATATTAGTTGCCGCCTCTTTAGTGGCTCTAAGAGCCAGATGCGATGCCTGAAGAGCTTCCCAAAGCCGTTTAGGTGTTGCTCCCCCACCATCGATAAACTCTTTAAGCAAGTTGGCTTGATAAGCCTGCAACATCGGTGTAGTGTGCAGGCATCCAACTGACTGGCCAGCCGTCAAAAAAGCCCTGCAAAACAAACTAGATGATACAAATGACGGTTTGGAGGCTAAGGGAGGGACGTCTGCAGTTTGTGTACCTAGCCGCAGATGGTGTACCAGTTCCTCTTCAACTTGAGGCATGACTTTGCATGCCTTTTCATTCAGCCCTTCGTCTGATGAATAATTTGTCATTCTGGGAGTTATACATTTTGCTGAATATGGTTTATCCCACAATTTAATAATTTCCGCGTGCAATTCGGGGCAGAAAGGCAGGTCCCTTTGTGGAGGATCAATTCTGCTGGGGAGCTCACGCTCGCCCAGCATAGCACCAAGGCATAGTTCCCACCTCTCATTAGCTTCTTGCCATTTTATGTCCTCAAATCTGTCAGCAGCTTTGATCATAACCTCCACCAGCTTTTGAATAAATGTTAAAATTTGGTTAGTTAATGACACAACCTAAATGCAACCAAATATCAGCATCTCCTGATGTTACACTTTGACGCTGAGTGGATGTCACATTATGACTTTAAGCTTTTGTTAGGTTAGGATTTTGGTTAGTTAATGCCAAATCCTACTATCAACCAAATATCAATATCTACTGATGTTAGACTTTGACCTTGTATGAATGTCAAATTATGATGTTAAAATGACGTTGGACTTTGGTTGGTTAATTCCACAACCTAAACCTACTAAAAATCAATGTAATACTGATTTTACACATTGATGTACTATGGACGTCACATTATGATATTAATATGATGTTGGATTTTGGGCAGTTAATGCCACAATTTTAAACCAACCAAATATCACTGTCTACTGATGTTGCACTTTGATGTGTGAAAACAAAAAAAAAGTTATTTTCATTGTTTTAAGCAGTTTTTATTTTGAAAAGGCCATTTCACAGCCCAAGGAACAAGAATCCTGCATGAGAGCCCAAAAATAAGCAATTTTCAGTCTCCCTCAAATGACTTGCTTTTCCCTTGAGACTTGTTAAAATATGTTTAAAACTGCACATAATGTTGTTTAAAACAAAAAGAATGGTAATTTTCATTGATTTAAGCAGTTTTCATCACTTTCTGTTTTTGGCCTGAAAAGGCCATTTCACAGCCCAAGCAACAAGAATCCTGCATAAGAGCCCAAAAATTAGTAATTTTCTGTCTTCATCAAATGACTTGTTTTTCTCTTGAAACTTGTAAAAACATTATTAAAACTGCATATAATGTTGTTTAAAACCAAAAAGAATTATGACTTTTATTGTTTTAAGCAGGTTTTATAACTTTGTTTTTGTCCTTAAAATGCCGTTTCACAGCCCAAAAAACAAGAATCCTGCATGAGAGGCCAAAAATTAACAATTTTCAGTCACCCTCAAATTCAATTCAATTGAATTAATCTTTATTTCTATAGCGCTTTTACAATGTAGATTGTGTCAAAGCAGCTTAACATAGGAGATTATAGTAAATTGAAACAGTGTTAGTCCAGTTTTTAGAGTATAAATTCAGTTTAGTTCAGTTCAGTGTGGTTAAATTTTCACTGCTGAAAGTCCAAACACTGAAGAGCAAATCCATCGATGCGCAGCTCCACAAGTCCCGAACCATGCAAGCCAGTGGTGACAGTGGCGAGGAACGAACTTCACCAATTGACGAAAGTGAAGGGAAAAAAAACAGGACCTTCAGGATCAATGTGAAGACTCGTCCGTCACTGGGTTCTTACAGAAATCAATCTTATGCTCTCCTCCTCTCCATGACTACCACAGCAGCTGCTCAGGATATGGCCTGGTACAGGATTATGGAAACCTCTGGAATAATAAAACAGACTAACAGTGCAGATGCCGTTCAAATTGTAATGTCTTTTAAGAAGTGTTCCCATCTCCGGTTGCCCTAAAAAATGCAGACTAACAATCCTTTAGAGGATTTGGATTTCAAAAGCATTTGTGTTTAATGTATATGCTAATGCAAAGAGATGTGTCTTTAATCTACTTTTAAACTGACAAAGTGTGTCTGCTTCCCGAACTGTGCTAGGAAGGCTGTTCCAGAGTTTAGGTACCAGATATAAGAAAGACCGCCTACAGTTGATTTTGATATTCAGGGAATAATCAGTTGTCCAGAATTAATTGAGTGTAGTGGACTTGAGGGGCTATAATACACCAGGAGCTCCCTCAAATACTGGGGTGCTAAGCTGTTCAGGGCTTTGTAGGTAGTCAATAAAATTTCACATTTATTTGATATTTAATAGGGAGCAAATGCAATGATGAAAGAACTGAAGTAATATGATCATATTTCTTTGTTCCAGAAAGCACTCTAGCAGCTGCACTTTGAACTAACTGAAGTTTGTCAATTAGGCCAACAAGGCAACCACCTAGTAACGCATTACAATAGTCTAACCGAGAGGTCATGAAAGCATGAATAAGCTTTTCCACGTCAGACATTAATAGCATATGTCAACGTTTGGCAACATTTTTAAGATGAAAAAATGCAGTTTTACACATGCTTAAAATCTGCCCTTCAAACGACAGGTTGCTATCAAAAATCACCCCCAAATTTTGACTAAAGATGAGGACTAAACGTCGTGGTTACGTCCGTAACCCACGTTCCCCGAATAGGGAACGGAGACGTGTGTCTTACAGACTATGGGAGTACGTCAGACGACCAATCACTCTGGAGATTTAAGAAAACGGGCCAATGAACGCCAAGTGAATTGGCGGAGCTCAGCTCCACAGCTGACAGCGCTTAGCAATTAGTGCTATATAAGCTGTCTGCTGAGAAGCGAGCCTTAGAATTGCCTGCTGAAGAGCCGAACATTCAGCTAACAGCTGGAGACTCAGGTGCTGTGGCAATGGAGACACACGTCTCCGTTCCCTATTCGGGGAACGTGGGTTACGGACATAACCAGGACAATCCCCTTCATATGGGAACTCCATCGTGTGTCTTTACAGACTATGGGAGACTGTATGGAAAACGCCACAGCAGCTAACACCATCATAATCCTGATGTGAAGCATAGCGTGCGCGCACAAGCATCACCAAGAGCGCAACCTTCCAACGTCCCCTAGGCACTCTATTTACCATTACATAGGAAAATTTAGATTTTTAGATTGGGGTTCGTCATGTACTTTTACCTAGCTAATATAGACTAGGGATTTTAAATTACGACAGTACGTTGGGAAGCGTACCAGTCCCCGAAGGGGGAGGACACTGCGGAGGCCACCTGCTACCCAAGAGGGGAGACCTGATGGCAATAAGAGCATATGGACTAGCCCTAATAAGGGGGAGTGCTACATATGATAAGCTGGTTAGCGGGTAGGGAAGACACGGGTCCGCCTGGACAGGGGGAACACACCGTGGTTAATATATGCGTATGCGGTCACCGTGGGAACCGCGCATAGCTGGCACCGAACCTCAGCATGTAGGTAGACCTATTTGGGCGTACCAGACATCACACTGAGCCAGGCACTCGACTCCTCCGCTGAGACCGGTGCTGGGCGCCTCGGAGGAATCCTCTAGGGTTCGCCAGATGGGGAACTTACTAGCAGAATAAAAAAGGCGCACGTATCTCCATGTTAGGGAGCATGGCGCAGCAAGCGTTGTTGACACCGAGTTTAGTTTCCTCCCGACTGATCGGGGTTATCCAATAATCGGGACGAAACCGACTCCACTCGGAGATTATAAAACCTCGTGAATGTGTTAGGTGTCGCCCAGCCCGCAGCTCTGCAGATATCTGTAAGAGAGGCGCCGCGTGCTAACACCTAAAAGGAGGCGACACTTCTAGAAGAGTGTGCTCTCACGCTTGGGGGACGCGGCTCGCCCTGGCATTCATAAGCGAGGGCGATGGCATCAACTATCCAGTGGGCCAACCTCTGTTTTGATTCAGCACTTCCCCTCTGCCGACCACCGTGACAGATAAAGAGCTGTTCACATGGTCTTAAAGATTGCGTTTGTTCCACGTAAAGGCGCAAAACGTGAACGGGACAAAGCAGTGAATAGGCTGGGTCTGCCTCCTCTGAGGGCAGCGCTTGCAGGTCTGGTCACCTGGTCTCGAAACGGGGTGGTAGGAACCTTGGGCACATAGCCGGGCCCAAGGCACAATTCGCTGACTGAAAATGCCTCCAGATCTTCGACTCTCTTAAACGATGCCAACGCGACCAGCAGAGCTCTCTTCATGGACAGAATTTTCAATGATAATGAATCGAGTGGCTCGAACGGATCTCCCTGCAGACCAGCTAGTACTACAGAGAGGTCCCAAGAGGACGTGAGAGGGGGGCGGGATGGATTTAATCGCTGCGCGCCTCTGAGGAACCGGATGATTAGATTATGCTTCCCAAGCGTGTTGCCATCTACCGCGTCATGATGAGCGTCAATGGCAGCCACTTCAACCTTCAGTGTGGAGGGGGACAGCTTGCGCTCCAGCTTATCCTGAAGGAAGGATAACACAACGCTAATCAGGCAAGTTCGGGGGTCTTCTCGGCAAGAAGCGCACCACTTAGTGAATAGACTCCACTTCAGGGTGTAGGCATGCCTCGTAGAGGGTGCTCTAGCCTGATTGATGGTGTTAACCACCGAAACCGGTAAGTCACCTAAGTCGTCCAAGCTCCGTCTATTTTTATTAGCAATAAAATTATTACTCATTTATAAGTAATAGTAATTACCTTTTTTGCAAACTCCCTCATTTCACTTAGTTTTCACTTGCAACTTGTTAAAACATCATAAATACTGCATATAATGTTGTTTAAAAAAAAAAGAATTAAGATTTTCATTGTTTTAAGCAGTTTTTATAAATTGCTGTATTTGGGCTTTATAAGCCGAGAGAAGCTGATTCCTGCAACGCAGAAAAAAGCTGTTTTGCAAACTTCCTCATTTCACTTAGTTTTCACTTGCAACTTGTTAAAACATATTAAATACTGCATATAATGTTGTTTAAAACAAAAAGAATAAAGATTTTCATTGTTTTAAGCAGTTTTTATAACTTGCTGTTTTTGGCCTTTATAAGCCGAGAGAAGCTGAATCCTGCAACGCAGAAAAAAACTGGTTTGCAAACTCCCTCATTTCACTTAGTTTTCACTTGCAACTTGTTAAAACAGTTTAATACTGCATATAATGTTGTTTAAAACAAATGGAAAAAAGATTTTTATTGTTTTAAGCAGTTTTTATAACTTGCTGTTTTTGGCCTTTATAAGCCGAGAGAAGCTGATTCCTGCAACGCAGAAAAAAGCTGTTTTGCAAACTCCCTCATTTCACTTAGTTTTCACTTGCAACTTGTTAAAACATGTTTAATACTGCATTTGATGTTGTTTAAAACAAAAAAAATAAAGATTTTCATTGTTTTAAGCAGTTTTTGCAAACTCCCTCAATTCACTTAGTTTTCACTTGCAACTTGTTAAAACTTGTTTAATACTGCATACAATGTTGTTTAAAACAAAAAGAATAAAGATTTTCATTGTTTTAAGCAGTTTTAATAACTTGCTGTTTTTGGCCTTTATAAGCCGAGAGAAGCTGATTCCTGCAACGCAGAAAAAACCTGTTTGGCAAACTCCCTCTTTTCACTTAGTTTTTTCTTGCAACTTGTTAAACCATGTTTAATACTGCATACAATGTTGTTTAAAACAAAAAGAATAAGGATTTTCATTGTTTTAAGCAGTTTTTATCACTTGCTGTTTTTAGCCTTTATAAGCCGAGAGAAGCTGAATCCTGCAACGCAGAAATGAGCTGTTTTGCAAACTCCCTCATTTTACTTAGTTTTCACTTGCAACTAGTTAAAACATGTTTAATACTGCATACAATGTTGTTTAAAACAAAAAGAATAAAGATTTTTATTGTTTCAAGCAGCTTTTGCAAACTCCCTCATTTCACTTAGTTTTCAACTGCAACTTGTTAAAGCATGTTTAATACTGCATACAATGTTGTTTAAAACAAAAAGAATAAACATTTTCATTGTTTTAAGCTGTTTTTATCACTTGCTGTTTTTGTCCTTTATAAGCCGAGAGAAGCTGATTCCTGCAACGCAGAAATAAGCTGTTTTGCAAACTCCCTCATTTCACTTAGTTTTCACTTGCAACTTGTTAAACCATGTTTAATACGGCATACAGTGTTGTTTAAAACAAAAAGAATAAGGATTTTCATTGTTTTAAGCAGTTTTCATCACTTGCTGTTTTTGGCCTTTATAAGCCAAGAGATGCTGATTCCTGCAATGCAGAAATAAGCTGTTTTGCAAACTCCCTCATTTCACTTAGTTTTCACTTGCAACTTGTTAAAACATAATAAATACTGCATATAATGTTGTTTAAAACAAAAAGAATAAAGATTTTCATTGTTTTAAGCAGTTTTTATCACTTGCTGTTGTTGGCCTTTATAAGCCGAGAGAAGCTGATTCCTGCAACTCAGAAAAAAGCTGTTTTGCAAACTCCCTCATTTCACTTAGTTTTCACTTGCAACTTGTTAAAACATGTTTAATACTGCATACAATGTTGTTTAAAACAAAAAGAATAAGGATTTTCATTGTTTTAAGCAGTTTTCATCACTTGCTGTTCCCTTTCAAGGGAACTTCAACACTGCGTCCAAACAGAACGCTAGGGGAACACCTCTTTTATACGCGTCTTGAAGCACATGTGAAGTCAATCTAATGTAATTTAGCGGTGACGTCACCATGCGTGCACACGCGGCGACGTGAACGTCAGACCAGGAAGTATAAAAGCCTGCACTGAACATTCAGATGTAACTTCTTTGCTTTCAAGAAGCACGCACGTGAATGCACCCTTTTTGTCCAACTCAATACTGATAATGCACACACAAATACAAAAAAACTGACGAAAGTCACTGAAAGTGAATTTGGCAGAACAAAGAAACTTTAAATCGTGTGTGCCGCCGTGCTTATATCTTATTACAGGCGGTGACACACACGAAATGTGCTTACAATGTTTGGGAGTGGAGCATTCTCTGTCAGCATTCGAGTATGTTGACTGTGATGCTCTCTCTCGCAGAGAGCTGCGCAGCCGTCAGGCGTCTTTTGAGAAAGATCCCGCGGCTCATATTCCTCGCGGTTTATGTCTCGCTCTTGCTGAGGCAGAGCGTCGGCTTAAATCGTGTGGATTGCAGCTAGCGTTTGCTGATAAAAAAAAAAGGAGAGGGGCTTTGTTCTCTCTGTCTTTTTTCAGCGAGTAATCCTCTCTCGGGAGTGTTAGAAGCCCGCGTTGCGGTTTCTTCTGCGCCTCGGGGGAGGGCGGCGTCTTCTGTTTCCAAGGAAACGGATACGTCGCCGCAACATACACAAAGAGAGTCGAGGGATCTGCCACCCTGTCAGTAAAATATAAGGAGTTAAAAAGTGGAGGTTATATAGCTGCAGCTCTCGGGTATGTTAGACGAGAGAGAACTGCCCAATAGAGTATATCCTCCACAAAGGGACCATCCCCTTTTGCCCCGAGCTGCATGCAGCAGTGATTAAATTATGGAATAATCCATATTCAGCATGTTTTATAACACCAAAAACTGCTATTTATTCTTAAACTTAAATGCCACTTATAGAAAAAGATTTGACAAAATCTTTTTTCCATCAGATATTAAATCAGTTAAGGTCCCTCCTTTGTTTTCTAGACCTCTGAGGGATACTTCATGTCTAGTGGGCAAAGCGTATATGACGGCAGGTCAATCAGTAGGATGTCTGCATACTATGACAGTGCTGCAGGCATACCAGCCTGATTTATTAATTTTTAGATGGTGGGGGTGCGACGCCCGGACAGCTTCGAGAAGCTCTTTGGGTGTTAATCGCGATTTATCTGATAGAGTGAAAAGTGCTCTGGCTCCTTTGGGGGGTTATCCCCCCATCCCCCCCCCCCCCCCCACCCCCCCCAAAATTAAAAAAACCGAAGGGCAGTTAAGGAACAGCCCCAGCCGTCTATAAGCTCCTTCTATCAAGCGGTGCAAAGAAAAACCTGAGTTACAGACAAGAACTATAGTTATTTAGAGGAAAGTGAGGGATAAAAAAAGAAGTCTGGGCGTGTTGGGAGTCAGACTTCCCAGGGCCCTTGGACAGTGAGAGCACCATACGGTGTCCTCCCTGAGCCACGATCTGTTGAGGAGGGGGCAGACCACCACACCACCTATGGTGGCTGGGGGCTCTGCGCTTCTTAGGGTGGGTGCTCCTCAGTGTCTGAGGGCATTGGGGGCCTCACCCCTTCTTCGGAGGGTTCAAGAGCAACCAGAGGCTGGTCTCGAGAGGCTGGTACCCCTAGCACATTTTTTGGTGGCGTGGAAACGCCTGCCAATGGTGTCTCAGTGGGTCCTGTTCACGGTGAAACACG